>JARFJB010002004.1:960000-1240000 GCA_036346205.1 Vesta saturnalis | reverse complement strand
GCGTCATTATATGCCCAAGAAGTAACCATGGTTACATGTCAAAAATCCCTTCCATTTACTAGACACAGGGTGATAACTGAAAATATGCGTTTTCTAAAAATCGCTATATCTGGTTTCTTGCAAGAGATACATCCACGATTTTTGCAGGATGGGGGTAACAGGTAGCGAGGATTTCAAAAATGATTTTGAAAAAAATCTAGGCATACTAGATTTTGAGATAATGCACGCAACTTTCGATTTTCTTATGGACGCCATATTTGATTTTTGCATTTTTGAATTCTTCATAAAAAATGCTTTTCAACCATATATCATATGTTTATAATCTGCCAATGAGAAAGTGTCAAATTACACAATTAAATTTATATCAAAGCAACCTTGACATATTATGTATTTTAATTAAATGAAAATTAATCTACAAATTAAACTAACCATTGAGAAAATGTTATTGATTATTAACATAAATCATAATAATAAAAGTGACAAAAAACAACAAAAAATAAAATTTAATATTATACTGAATTTTACTATTAATTAATCAAATGCTCGAATAAACCTTCATTCTCCTGCAAACACCATCTGCATCGAGTTAGCACTGCATCACAGAGTTCTTATCATCTCGCATTTCTGAATTCTTCATAAAAATGCTTTTCAACCATATATCAGATGTTTATAATCTGCCAATGAGAAAGTGTCAAATTACACAATTAAATTTATATCAAACTAGGCCTTTGCCAATCAACCATCTATTCAATTATTGCAAGAGAATGGAGGTTTATTCGAGCATTTGATTAATTAATAGTAAAATTCAGTATAATATTAAATTTTATTTTTGTTGTTTTTGTCACTTTTATTATTATGATTTATGTTAATAATCAATAATATTGTTCTCAATAGTTAGTTTAATTTGTAGATTAATTTTCATTTAATTAAAATACATAATATGTCAAGGTTGCTTTGATATAAATTTAATTGTGTAATTTGACACTTTCTCATTGGCAGATTATAAACATATGATATATGGTTGAAAAGCATTTTATGAAGAATTCAAAATGCAAAATCCAATATGGCGTCCATAAGAAAATCGAAAGTTGCGTGCATTATCTCAAAATCTAGTAGGCCTAGATTTTTCAAAATCATTTTGAAATCCGCTACCTGTTACCCCATCCTGCAAAAATCGTGGATGTATCTCTTGCAAGAAACAAGATATAGCGATTTTTAGGAAACGCATATTTTCAGTTATCACCCTGTGTCTAGTAAATGGAAGGATTTTTTACATGTAACCATGGTTACTTCTTGGGCATATAATGACAACTTTTCTCCATTTAACCATCTTCGTATCTCTAACGGTTTCAATATCCCATGCATTTCATCTTAAACTGGACACCTTGTATATATATATATATATATATATATATATATATATATATATATATATATTAAAGACTAAATTAGTGGGGATGCAGCCAAAGGTTTAGGGCAGAAAAATTAAGACTCTTTTACTTAATTGAGAGCTTTGAATTCTTTATTCCTTCGTCAGTCAAAATTCTACAATAGGTATTAAATTATTGTAAGTTATAGTACAGGTACATCGATAACTTACAGTATGTGAGGTTGCTATTTAAAAACTTGCAAACATTGATAATAAAAAGATTAATTTTGAAAATATTGAAACATTAAAATTTAATGTGATGTAATTTATGATTGACAGTTTGTGTATATACATGGTAACGAAATGGATAAAGAAATAGAGTTATTGGAAGTGAACTATCTTAATTGTTTATTTATTTAATTATTTATTTAACTGACGTTGGTTATCTAAATATAATATGTTTGTATAAATTATATTTAGGTTTTGAATATCAGTTCTTTTATTCATAGAATTTTGTTCACAATGAATATGAGCCATTTCTAAGAAAGACCTTTTGAACAAATTAGTTTCAATTTCAAGAATTTTGATGTTATTAAAGTCAGGAAGGTGTCCTGTTTCATTAGCGTGTTGTGAAAGGGCGCATGCATCCTTTCTGACTTTAATATCACTACGATGGGAGGTTACCCTATACTTTAAATTTCTAGATGTCATGCCTATTTATTTTAAATGACAGTATTACAATCAATTTTGTAAACTAGATTAGTTTTATCTTTAGTTTCAACATTATCTTTTAATTTTGAAAAGAGATTACCAATCTTTTTTGTAGGGCGAGACGCTATTATAATATTTTCTTCTTGCTTTAAAATATTTATAATTTTGGGAGTAACTTCTGTAATGTATGGAAATGATCTATATATTTTATTAATGTTTTGATTGTTTGAGTTATTATGACTGTCAATATTGTTATCTTTTTTTGTTTGTATGTTAGTTGTAGAAAAAATTAGTTTTTTTAAATCTTTGGTGGATAAGAGTTGTTAATAAATAGGTCGTATAATTTTTTTAGGCTATTGTTCCTTAGTGTTGGATGACAAATTTTAGTAATTCTGTTTTTTAACATCAATACTATGTTCAGTTTCATTTTCTCGGTGTGATGTGAGAAATAATTGATATATCTATTAGAACTGGAAGTTTTGTTATACCAGTCTAATATTTTTTTAACATCAATAGTATGTTCAGTTTCATTTTCTCGGTGTGAGAAATAATTGATATATCTATTAGAACTGGAAGGTTTGTTATACCAGTCTAATATTATTGTATTATTTTCAGTTCTGATAAGTTTAGTATCGAGGAAGGGAACACCGTTATTCGTTTCTTCTTCTGTTGTAAACTGAATATTTGTGTTATAGTTATTAAGAACAGTTAGAATTTCATTTTCAGAATTTTGTGGTATGACACATATGATGTCATCAACATATTTTTTAATAAAGGATAAATTAAAAGAAAATAAAGGGATACAATAATCTAATAAATCATCCATGACATACTGTGCTAAGATAAGAGAAATTTTGGATCCCATAGTGGTTCCAAGTTTTTGTAAATAAAATTGATTTTTGTTATTAAGTATTTGATTTTCAACTTTAAGTTGATATCATTCCAATTCACATATTGAACGAATTCCAAAAAAAACAATCTATTATCTATAACAGATTATTTCATTTTATTAAAACCTCAAATTTATCTAAAATTAATAATCTACAAAATAACAATAAACTTAAAATCATAATTAATGAAAATTGGATAAAAAACCTAACTACTGTTGAAATTCCTAATGTCAAAAGTTTATTATCGTTGGGACCTAAATTTTGTCTTCAACCTAATAAAGATGAAATTAATATAAAAAAATTGTTAGCAGATGTTGAGTTTGCTATTTCACATATACATGATACAAACAAACGTAATACATACAATGGACAAATTAGCAATATCATCACAAACTTTTTATATAAAACAATTTTTCTATTTTCAAAATATGGTATCATGTAACTAAAACCTTCCTCAATAAACACCCTGACCTAATTGTTATTAAATCTGATAAAGGAAACACTACTTTAATCATGTACAAACAACAATATGACAATTTATCTAAAGACCTATTGAATGATGAAAATTATTATAAAAAAAAATACCCAGAGATCCCACATCTACCAGTAGTAATGAGGCACCATCCCCACCCCTCCTTTTTTACGTCACAAGCCCCGCCCCCTTTCACTTTTTTATATGCTCACGTGGGGGGCCGGTATTTCCACCCTTATTTTTACCCGCTTACGTGTAGGACGTATTTTTTCACCCCTATTTTTACACATCCACGTGTGAGACCGGATTTTCAACCCTTATTTTTACTCGCTTACGTGTAGGGCGTGTTTTTTCACCCCTATTTTTGCATATCCACGTGTGAGACCGTGTTTTCAACCCTAATTATTTTTACTCGCTTACATGAAGGACCGTATTACCCTTATTTTTATTATTTCTTTTGGGGGTTAAACCTTATGGCTGTATTAAGGACCTTTTGACAGCTAGGAATTTTGCTAACGTGAGGACTGGGTCTGGTCTTGGCTTATGGTTGAACTGTATGGCTTAGGGCGGGGCTGGAGCTTAGGGGTCTAGGATAAGTCTTAGAGTTTGGCCTTGGTGGTGGAGCTAGGGTTGGAGTCAGGTCTTGGTGGTGGAGCTAGGGTTTAGAACTGTATTTAGGGGTGGGGCTGTATGTAGAGGTGAGGATAAGTCTTAGGTTATTTCTGATGGTATTAAGGTCCTTCTGGTTGTAACCCTGGGGTTACAGACACATACGCATACAATAATTACATAATTAATAAGATATTATTATTTAGTCTATTGCTTTTAAAAGGGTTAAATGCTATTGGAGAAAACGTTTCTAATAAGGAGATGAGATAGCATCTGTGTTAAGGATTGATCTTGCGTGGGGAAATTTGAATGACAGTAAAATTTAATTATAGAACACTTATTTTTATTATCGTAATTAAAAACCCTCAGTGAGTTATAGAAAATTACTGCCATTCTAATGAAACAAAAAAACATTTTTATTAAGTTAATTACATAACAGTTTGTCTTTTCTTAAACGATTATTAAAAAACATAGTTTTACCTGCATTGAAAATAATATCCATACGTCCGTTAAAAAATGTTGTATGCCTTAAGATTAAAAGAAACTTAACGCTTGTGTTTTATAACTGTAATTAAAATCTGTAAATAAAATAAAGGATTAACACAACACATACCAGATCTGTAACGTTTTAAGGCACTGAGTGATGGTCACCGCTTTTGTGTTATCTGTCAACTAAAACTTTCTAGCTGTGTAAAAGCCAGCTATAATTAGAGTGTAAAATATACAACCTCATTGTCTTTATTGCACTTACTGAAATCGTATTAACCTTTCTCTTAAAATAAAATTGTTTTGAAAATATTCGTATACGGATACACAAATTGTTTTATAAAACCATATTAAGTGTTTGGAATGTTTAAAATTCCATAACATTTTGTAAGAAATCACTGTTCACGTTTACTTTTAACTAATTACCGTGTAATTATATAACTTTGTTAAATTTAATAGTCTAAAAACCAATATAAATGGTTAATATATTTTCTAAAAATATTATTAGAGTTGATACGCCGTTTTATTTCAAGTAATTGTTTTCAATATATATAAAATGTGTAAGTGGACCTGTATTATTTGTTGTAACCTTCTACTTACATAAATTCAACTTATACACGAATTAATAACGACCTCACTAACTAGTTTATAACACAATCGCTATAGCGTATTTTTATTTACACCCGTACTTCTATAAACTATTAACGCTCCATTTTAATAGGGTGATCAACTATCTGAAAAGGTTTACTGTTAAAGTATACGATGAAGATCGTTTAAAGCAAACCTTGTATTATTCTTATATACGAATGACATTTCAAAAAATACTAGTATAATTAACATGAAGGTTTATAAATCTACATCCAGACAAGGAAACAGTTTTAAACACAAAGAATTTATCTGTAAGGCAGACAATGCTATTACATAAGACGTTTTACAAAAACGTGGTTATTCCACATTGAGTGGCGTGGTAGAGTGACGTAATCTATTTTATTTTGAAATTTCATAGAACATCACCATCATCGAAATTTTGAGATACTACCATCTCATCGTCTTCACCTTGAACGATTATATTGTAACCTATAAAGCAAGCTAATAACCCTAATAGTTTATCAGACATTATTACATGGACACGAGGTTAGCTCTAAATTAAATGGTTTCAACGCTGCTCTGGGAATGCTGTCACACTTAAAACCTTTAAGTCTGCTCGCCGAAGTTGTACCGTATTCACTTTCTTCAATTTTATCTGCACTCTGTTTCGAAGCTGTAATACGTTTTCTAATACATAAACAGAATCTTCAATACTGTGATACGTGTAGCAGCAAAACACATTAGCTAGTTAGTTTCACCTCTATATTACTTTACAGCAGCCTGATCTTATCATAAATAAATACATCTGTCAAAAAAGCTGATTAAACATAACTCCACGGCCAGGTATACGCAAGCAACGCTTCCAATTATAGCTCTTAGTCAACACAATAGGGCCTACAACTCATACAATCGACTAGCACTGCTTTAGCACGAGGATCAAACGAAAAAACACGCACGCACCACAAGCTCGCACGTACGCTCTCACGTACGCACGCGCAACGCTCGTACGTACGCACGCTCGCACGTACGCACGAACGTACGCACGCTCGCACGTACGCAACTCTCTACGCACGCACGTGCGAATCGTACGTCGACGCTCGCACGTACGCACGAACGACGCTCGCCGACGACCATAAAGACGTTTAGATTTAAAACATATGGGCTATGTTAGTGTAGATCAATCAGACATCCCGAAGATGTGATTCTACCTTCGACACACTTGCGTACAAGACCAAAGCTGCTGCGTTCTGGTTAGAAATACTTCGACCATAAAAGGTGTTTAGATTATAAACTGCAGGCTATGTTAGAGTTTAGGTCAATACAGACATGGTCGATTCTACTAACATTGACGTACGCAACCGTGCGTTCTGCTCGGGTTCGTTTAAAGGCAATGCTCAGTGGCAACAATGTACCCTGTTATGAGCCAACATCAGCGGACGATTTACGACGAATAAACTTACAACACCGTTCAAGATAATGATGAAAGCGATACGGTAGCTGGATGTACATCCAAGTGATGATTGGGGAAAGCAGAAGGAAACAAAATATGTGATGATGATGAACGATACGGTTCAAGAAGCCGTAAATGTATTAAATTAATATGTATTGTTTTATAAAATAATAATAATATATTTTCAAAACGTTCTTTCCTTCGGTTTGTTAATAAATGTTTTTCTACGGGCTCCACCTCTTGATTCATGTTTGAGTTACAAGTTTCGCCAGCGTGTTTCGCCTCTCGTGTGTGTGTGTGTGTGTGTTGTGTGTTGTGGTGTGCGCAACCGGCGTGCATACGTACGTCTGCAACGTGCAGCGTCGAGACGCCACGTGCGTGCGTACGCTCGCGTAGCTCTCATACGCGACTGGCGGTACGTACGCCGCACGCTCGCACGTACGCAGAATACGCACGCTCGCACGTACGCAAGCCACGTACGAGCGTTCGCACCCGTACGTACGCTCGCACGCACGCGTAGCGCGCACACACACACACACACACACACACAACAACCACAAACAAACAGCTAAGCGAAAAGAAACTTGCAAACATTTTGAATCAAGCGGGTGGAAACACCGCTGAAAAGGTTTATTAACCAAAACCAAGGAAAGTTTTAAACGTTTTTATTTATTATTATTTTATCAACTTACTCAATTATTTAATAACTGCTTTATCGGCTCTTCTTCTTGGAACCGTGGAGCGTCCTCTCATTCATGCTGTATGAGGTTCCTTTCTCTCCCTTTTTTTTTTTTAAAATCTTGGATTGAGTAATGTAACCCTATTGTTTACTTAGAGGTTATTTGAAAGTTTATTAACGCGTAAAATTAATTATGTTTTTAAACAGGAGAATAATTTATTAAAAATTTTATTTTTTTTTAAAATTTTTAAAAACTTTTTGGTTTTTTAAACCCTTTTTCCCCCCGGAAAATTTTTTTTGCTACCGTCATGTTGTGATCGGAATCTTCGGGGATGTTGAGTTTACCTAACAACCTAACTCTGGGGCAGTTTTATAAATCAAACGCCTTTGGGACCTAGAAGCCAGAACGCAACTTTTGGTCTTGTGCGCAAGTATCGTCAACGTTCGTAGAACGGACTCTTCGGATGTCGTATTGACCTAAACCTTAACATAGCTGATCTTTATAAATCTAAAGCCACTTTTATGGTCGAAGTATTTTCTCTAAGCAGAACGCAGCTAGCTTTTGGTCTTGTGCAAGTGCTCGTCAATGTTCGGGTAGAATCGGACATCTTCGGGGATGTCTGAAGTATTGATCTAACCACACTCTAACATAGCCCCTGGGATATGTTTTATAAATCTAAACGCCTCTTTTATGGTCGTACGTGCGAGCGTGCGTACGTTCGTGCGTACGTGCGAGCGTGCGGGCGTACGTACGAGCGTTCGCACGTGCGTGCGTACGTGAGAGCTTGCGTACGTGCGAGCGTGCGTACGTTCGTGCGTACGTGCGAGCGTGCGGGCGTACGTACGAGCGTTCGCACGTGCGTGCGTACGTGAGAGCGTACGTGCGAGCTTGTGTGCGTGCGTGCGTGTTTTTTCGTTTGATCCTCGTGCTAAAGCAGTGCTAGTCGATTGTATGTAGTTGTAGGCCCTATTGTGTTGACTAAGAGCTATAATTGGAAGCGTTGCTTGGTATACCTGGCCGTGGAGTTATGTTTAATCAGCTTTTTTGACAGATGTATTTATTTATGATAAGATCAGGCTTGCATGTAAAGTAATATAGAGGTGAAACTAACTAGCTAATGTGTTTTGCTGCTACACGTATCACAGTATTGAAGATTCTGTTTATGTATTAGAAAAACGTATTACAGCTTCGAAACAGAGTGCAGATAAAAATTGAAGAAAGTGAATACGGTACAACTTCGGCGAGCAGACTTAAAGGTTTTAATGTGTACAGCATTCCCAGAGCAGCGTTGAAACCATTTAATTTAGAGCTAACCTCGTGTCCATGTAATAATGTCTGATAAACTATTAGGGTTATTAGCTTGCTTTATAGGTTACAATATAATCGTTCAAGGTGAAGACGATGAGATGGTAGTATCTCAAAATTTCGATGATGGTGATGCTCTTGAAATTTCAAAATAAAATAGATTACGTCATCTACCACGCCACTCAATGTGGAATAACCACGTTTTGTAAAACGTCTTATGTAATAGCATTGTCTGCTTACAGATAAATTTTTGTGTTTAAAACTGTTTCCTTGTCTGGATGTAGATTTATAAACCTTCATGTTAATTATACTAGTATTTTTGAAATGTCATTCGTATATAAGAATAATACAAGGTTTGCTTTAAACGATCTTCATCGTATACTTTAACAGTAAACCTTTTCAGATAGTTGATCACCCTATTAAAATGGAGCGTTAATAGTTTATAGAAGTACGGTGTAAATAAAAAAATACGCTACATAGCGATTGTGTTATAAACTAGTTAGTGGAGGTCGTTATTAATTCGTTATAAGTTGAATTTATGTAAGTAGAAGGTTACAACAAATAATACAGGTCCACTTACACATTTATATATATTGAAAACAATTACTTGAAATAAAACGGCGTATCAACTCTAATAATATTTTTGAAAATATATTAACCATTTATATTGGTTTTTAGACTATTAAATTTAACAAAGTTATATAATTACACGGTAATTAGTTAAAATAAACGTGAACAGTGATTTCTTACTACAAATGTTATGGAATTTTAAACATTCAAACACTTAATATGGTTTTATAAAACAATTTGTGTATCCGTATACGAATATTTTCAAAACAATTTTATTTTAGAGAAAGGTTAATACGATTTGTAAGTGCAATAAAGACAATGAGGTTGTATATTTTACACTCTAATTATAGCTGGCTTTTACACAACTAGAAAGTTTTAGTTGACAGATAACACAAAAGCGGTGACCATCACTCAGTGCCTTAAAACGTTACAGATCTGGTATGTTGTGTTAATCCTTTATTTATTTACAGATTTTAATTACAGTTATAAAACACAAGCGTTAAGTTTCTTTAATCTTAAGGCATACAACATTTTTAACGGACGTATGGATATTATTTTCAATGCAGGTAAAACTATGTTTTAATAATCGTTTAAGAAAAGACAAACTGTTATGTAATTAACTTAATAAAAATGTTTTTGTTTCATTACACCCGAATGGCAGTAATTTTCTATAGCTCACTGAGGGTTTTTAATTACGATAATAAAAATAAGTGTTCTATAATTAAATTTTACTGTCATTCAAATTTCCCCACAGATCAATCCTTAACACAGATGCTATCTCATCTCCTTATTAGAAACGTTTTCTCCAATAGCATTTAACCCTTTTAAAAGCAATAGACTAAATAATAATATCTTATTAATTATGTAATTATTGTATGCGTATGTGTCTGCCTAACCCCAGGGTTACAACCAGAAGGACCTTAATACCATCAAATAACCCTAAGACTTATCCTCACCTCCTACAGCCCCACCCCTAAATACAGTTCTAAACCCTAGCTCCACCACCAAGACCTGACTCCAACCCTAGCTCCACCACCAAGAACTCAAGACTTATCCTTAGACCATAAGCTCCAGCCCCGCCCTAAGCCAAGCCATACCCCAGTTCAACCACCTAAGCCAAGACCAGCCCCAAGTCCTCACGTTAGCAAAATTCCTAGCTGTCAAAAGGTCCTTAATACAGCCATAAGGTTTAACCCCAAAAGAAATAATAAAAATAAGGGTAATACGGTCCTTCATGTAAGCGAGTAAAAATAATTAGGGTTGAAAACACGGTCTCACACGTGGATATGCAAAAATAGGGGTGAAAAAACACGCCCTACACGTAAGCGAGTAAAAATAAGGGTTGAAAATCCGTCTCACACGTGGATGTGTAAAATAGGGTGAAAAATACGTCCTACACGTAAGCGGGTAAAAATAAGGGTGGAAAAACCGGCCCCCCACGTGAGCATATAAAAAAGTGAAAGGGGGCGGGGCTTGTGACGTAAAAAAGGAGGGGTGGGGATGGTGCCTCATTACTACTTCTACCTTTCAACAAAAATCTAACAAATTTGTCTCTAAATTAAAAAATCAAAACGATATCACAGATGAAATCGCCAAAACTTTAACTTTCTATCAAGGTAAGTATATCACCTAAATTGCATGCTTTACCAAAAATTCATAAACCAATATTATCATTAAGACCTATTATATCTTCTATAGAATCTCCTAATATCAAATTAACACAATTTTTAACTGATATTTTAACTAGAGCTTACAACCAAGACAATACATATTACATTCCTGATTCTTTTCGTTTTTCAACTTTAATCAACGATTATAAATTACCTAATAATTATAAAATCATTAGTTTAGATGTAATATCGCTATTCACTAATATTCCTCTTGATTTAATAATAAAAAGCATTCATAAACATTGTGAAACAATAACAAATTATTGTACACTTAATAAAAATACATTTATTGATGTTATGACGTTTGTCTTTAACACAAATTATTTTTCTTTCAAAAATCAATTTTATTTACAAAAACTTGGAACCCCTGTGGGATCTAAAATTTCTCCTATCTTAGCACAGTATGTCATGGATGATTTATTAGATTATTTTATCCCTTTACTTTCTTTTAGTTTACTCTTTATTAAAAAATATGTTGATGACATCATATGTATCATACCACAAAATTCTGAAAATGAAATTCTAACTGTTTTTAATAACTATAACACAAATATTCAATTTACAACAGAAGAAGAAACGAATAACAGTGTTCCCTTCCTCGATACTAAACTTATCAGAACTGAAAATAATACAATAATATTAGACTGGTATAACAAACCTTCCAGTTCTAATAGATATATCAATTATTTCTCACATCACACCGAGAAAATGAAACTGAACATAGTATTGATGTTAAAAAACAGAATTACTAAAATTTGTCATCCAACAACAACTCTTATCCACCAAAGATTTTGAAAAAACTAATTTTTTCTACAACTAACATACAAACAAAAAAAGATAACAATATTGACAGTCATAATAACTCAAACAATCAAAACATTAATAAAATATATAGATCATTTCCATACATTACAGAAGGTACTCCCAAAATTATAAATATTTTAAAGCAAGAAGAAAATATTATAATAGCGTCTCGCCCTACAAAAAAGATTGGTAATCTCTTTTCAAAATTAAAAGATAATGTTGAAACTAAAGATAAAACTAATGTAGTTTACAAAATTGATTGTAATAACTGTCATCTAAAATACATAGGCATGACATCTTGAAACTTAAAGTATAGGCTAACCTCCATCGTAGTGATATTAAAGTCAGAAAGGAATGCGCCCTTTCACAACACGCTAATGAAACAGGACACCTTACTGACTTTTAACATAAAATTCTTGAAATTGAAACTAATTTGTTCAAAAGGTCTTTCTTAGAAATGGCTCATATTCATTGTGAACAAAATTCTATGAATAAAAGAACTGATATTCAAAACCTAAATATAATTTATACAAACATACTATATTTAGATAACCAACGTCAGCTAAATAAATAATTAAATAAATAAACAATTAAGATAGTCCACTTCCAACAACTCTATTTCTTTATCCATTTCGTTACCATGTATATACACAAACTGCCAATCATAAATTACATCACATTAAATTTTAATGTTTCAATATTTTCAAAATTAATCTTTTTATTATGAATGTTTGTAAGTTTTTTAAATAGCAACCTCACATATTGTAAGTTATCGATTGTTGTACCTTATATAACTTACAATAATTTAATACCTATTGTAGAATTTTGACTGACGAAGGAATAAAGAATTCCGAAAGCTCTCAATTAAGTAAAAAGAGTATAATTGATTGAGTTCTCTCCACCTAAAATATGTTCAAGCATTATGGTTGTACCGTAAATCGCCATCTACTTTATTATTTTCACTGGAACACCCTATATATTTTTGCATTTTTGGATGAGAACTATAATTTTGAATATTTTTTATCGAAACTATATCATATCCACCTATTACAGTTTTTGAGGTAAAAATTATTTTCCGAAATCTTCACAGCGCGTACGTTTATAAAATGGACTGCAACTCCTATCTGGATTGAGATAAAAAGTTAAAAGCCAATTAAGTTTGTAGTTTAAATATGCCTTTATCGTAAGCATTTTTTTAAATAAAAACCTTTGCCTAGAAATAATGCCTAAATTTATAATTTTCAGCCAGAGTTATGATGTAAAATAATCAATCAAAGTAGATGGCGACTTCCGGTGTAACCGGGAGCTCTAGAAGGCTGATAATATTTTAGTTGAAGAGAACTGAAGCAATTATACGTGATTCTAAATTTTGAATTTTTTATTTTGGCTACTAACTTCTAAAGAACGGTCTCGCTGAGGCAACCTATATAATGTATAAACCTCCACGTAGAATTATTTACTTAAATAAAAAACTAATAACTGGCAAATACGATAATTAATGATTCAATCTGAAATGGATATTCGTCACAAAAACCAAACGCGATCAAATATTTGAAAGTTCCTATAACCTAATTAAACGTCACTTATATTCATCAAAACAAATCAACAAAGCTTAATTTGCATTCCTGAACGATAACGGCTTTAATTACGGTAATTTTAAAATTTATGGAAATAATCTCAGGATGCCTTTAATTTAGTAAAGTAAATAAATTCCTAAAATTGCACTACCTATAACTATATTATGATTAAGAGAACGGAATAAATAATATGTTTAAAGGAAAAATACAATCATTGAAAAACATACCCCAGATAGCGGGGCATAAACAAAAGTATTTCGCCACAAACAATACCTAACACCTTAAACAAGAATAATGCTGCACCACATGTTTAACAGCAGCCGGGAACGTCAAGGAGAAGTAATTCAGATTTCTTCTTCTTGTGTAAGCAACATAAGTGCATGTATACAAATAACAATAATAAAAAATGTTGTATATGCGCAATTCTGATTTATTTAAATTCAGTCATCCAACAACTAACATTAGTACTACAAGAAAAGCTTTCTGAAAATCAAAAAATTAAATTTATTTCACTGATTGACCGACAAATGATAAACAAATTTGATAGGAGTGCAAATATAATAAATAAGCGCATAAAACTACTAACATTTATAGCACCTAAACTGTACAGTGCTAACAAAATTGACGGAACGCGTCTTCAACACTTGACCATAACGCCATTGGGACGTCGAAGGCTCGGCAACAATAATTCGTAAACTGCTTCTTAACTATTGTAAGTTTTGTTATGAACGAATAAGTTCAAAAGTAAGTATGTAATTAAAAATTATTATTACTTTTATTAAATACATAAATAAAAAGTTTACCTGGAGTAGGACTTAAACCTACGACATGTACTTTACTAGTTAGAATTTACATCAATTCTACATACATAAAGACAAAATTTACATCGATTGTATCTCGATAGATCAGTTGGTTAGAGCGGTACTCTATCAAAATACATGTCGTAAGTTCAAGTCCTACTTAAGGTAAACTTTTTATTTATGTATTTAATTAAATTAATAATCATTAATTACCTCTTAATTATTTTAAATCACAAATTCGACCGACTGAAAAAGGAATCAACCATCTAGCCCTTCTCCTAAATTACTTAGATTCGTTAAATGACAACTTAGTATTTCACATGGAAACAGCAACATAACTATACACAGAAACAAGAAACTGTCAATTCAGCGAAGGCGCGAAAACATAAAATAACATTACCAACTACTATAAACTCAACCAAATGATTTCTCAACAATACTTACAACATCTAAACAGGTAGGCTAAGTCACTATTCAATATGATCGACTTTATCCAAACAACTTAATTGATATCAAACAAAATGTCTTTGCTCTTACAATATTAAACGTCGTGTTATGTGTCTCAATTATATCAATAGAATTTGCTCACATTAATATAATTCTCAATGCACTGATAAATCTGTAAAATTTTTATATCATGACCAAAATACTTTTCCACTTTCAATTCTAAGATGATAAAATGCGCCAATATGCTGAATAATTCCTGTATCGCAAAGTAACAAAAAAATTACTCAGTTACTCTCCCGAGGTTCACACAATGTCACAAATTTCTCTAGGGAAATTAATGATAAAGATTGTGAACCGTGTTCAAAATATTATCAATGGCGTTTTCTTTCACTAAAGGGGAAATGCAACTTTCTTCACCCATTTTAGAGAAAAAAATATTATTTATAGTAGTAGACCATTGACTAATAGAAATCATTTATACTGTACCTAATTTCACTGTTGTTCGCAAAACCGATAGAACCTTATGGTGTTTTAAGTCAGCTCGATGGAGTGATTTATGGGATTTCTTTGCAACCTTTCCATGGCGTGATTATTGTTTTAAGCCGTCCTCTTCTTCGGACATCGCTCTTTCAGTATCTGAAGTGATCCTCATGGGAATGGAGTTATACATTCCCAAAAAACAGTACCGTATGGGTCATTCACGTTCCCAACCTTGGTTCAATAAGGCTTGTGCTGATACAATATCTTTAAAAAATAAATATTACATTAAATGGAAATCTAATAAATCGGTCGACAATCATGTAGAATACGTCGGTGCTAGAAATATCTGCAAAAGTGACGTCACTAAAACTAAAAAGTTGTTCGAACAACGAAAATGCAATGAACTAGCTACATCTCCTTTAGGCAGTCGTAAATTTTGGTCTTTAGCTAAAGCCATTAGTAAAAACTTTGGAACATCTTCATTTCCCTCTCTGACATCTATTGACGGATCGGTAGTTGCCGATTCTGTAGACCAATCCAATGTTTTTGTGAATTTGTTTGCATCAAACTCGTGTCTCAATGATTCTGGAAAAGATGTGCCCCTAGTCAACTCTTCTTCATACGTTATGAAACCAATTCATTTTCGGTACAAGCTCTTGGAATCGATCATCAGTAGGCTTGATCTCAATAAGGCGACTGGCCCAGACGGTATCCCAGCTATTGTCTTAAAGAAATGTTCCCCCGAACTAGTACCAGTCCTGTCTAAGCTCTATACGATCTCTATGTCTTCTGGGGAATTCCCTTCATCATGGAGGTTAGCAAATGTTCAACCTATTCCCAAAAAAGACGATAAGACCGATCCCTCAAACTACCGACCAATTGCCATCACTTCCATTTTGTCTAAAATCATGGAAAGAGTCATCAATCAGTAACTGTTCACGTTCCTTGAAACTAACAAACTCCTTAGTGACCACCAATATGGGTTTAGGCAAAGTCGTTCAACAGGTGATTATCTTTCATATGTGACCCAAGTTTGGAACAATACAGTAGAGCAGTCCGGTGAAACAATTGTAGTCGCTTTAGATATCTCAAAGGCATTTGAGCAAATTTGGCATAAGTGTTTACTTGCCAAACTCACCTCGTTTGATACGCTCATCAACTGGGTTTCTAGTTTCCTTGATAAAAGACGAATACGTGTCGTAGTTGATGGCTTTTTTTCAAAACAAGTTAGCATTAACGCGGGCGTACCACAGGGATCCGTTATAGCGCCTACACTTTTTCTGCTGTACATAAACGACCTTATTTCTTCAATAACTAACCCCATCTATTGCTTTGCTGACTATAGCACTCTTCACTGTAATTCATCTCAGTCTACTCATAGTGATAATCCACCTTCTATGTCAAATTAAGAAATTAAAGCTGAAATGGCAAATTCAATCAACAAAGACATTCAACGTATTCTCGAATGGGAAAGCAATAATCTAGTTAAATTTAATGCTAACAAACATCAGTGTTGCCTTGTGTCCGCCAAAAAAGATCGATCATTTCCTGTTGTCAGTATGAATGGCTCAGTTCTTAAGTTTTCAGACTCTATTAGTCTGTTGCGTATGACTGTATCTTCAAGTCTCTCATGGGTTGACCATCTTCTGTCAGCTACCAAAACAGGCTGCTCGTAAAATAGGCTTTTTGTACAGATCTAAGCAGTACTTTACCTCTCGACAACTCCTTCTGTTGTATAAGGCCCAAATTCGGCCTCATCTGGAATTTAATTCTCACCTCTGGGTTAGTGCTTCCCAATACGCTCTCAATATCGTTGATCGTATTCAAAAGAGAGCGATTAGGCTTATAAGTGACCCGTCCTTAACTTCTCACATACAGTCCCTTGAGCATAGAAGGATGGTTTCAGTTCCTTCTTTGTATTATCGTTATTACAACGGTTATTGTGCTGCTGATTTATATTCTTTGATACCATCTCGGGCTATCTTTGCGAGAAACACTCGGTTCGCTCATTCACATCATCAGTATGCAGTACAAATCTCCACTTGCCGTACCAAACGGGCGCAATCCACATTTTTCTACACGGCTTCTAAACTCTGGAATGATTTCCCTAGTTCCTGTCGGTGTGTCGATGTGTGTGTGTATATGTGCGTGTGTGCGTGTGTGCGTGTGTGCGTGTGTGCATGTGTGCGTGTGTGCGTGTGTGCTTGTGATGTGAGAAAATTTAAGGTAGCTGTTCATAGGCATCTATTGGCAATTCATTATCTATCTATCCATCCTCCTAAGTATTCCTGAGTCCTTTAGCACGATAGGCCAAATTTAGCCTGTTCAGGTCTACAATCATAAAAAAAAGCAGTTATTCTGTAAATTCTGCTAAAGCAGTTATAGAATAATTATAATTATTTGTACTACTAAAATTCTCACAACCTTGTACAAACCATACATAATTCTTTAATAATTCAATCCATGAGATATTGGAAATCGTTTTCTATGAAGATCAATTTAGCTAGGAATTCTGTATCAGCTCATAACTAAGTTGTTATGTAGTGAAAATTTGATAAGATTGCTAGGACACACGCACAGCCTCACACACCCAATCAGCCACACACACACACGCACGCTCGCACGCACGCATGCACGCATGCAACCACACACACACACACACACACACACACACATACACACACACACACACACACACACACACACACACACACACACATGCACACACACGTACACACACACACATAGACACACGACACATCGACAGAGCGACATCCCGACACAACCACACATCGACACACCCACTCACCCACACACC
This sequence comes from Vesta saturnalis, assembly GCA_036346205.1. Classification (NCBI taxonomy): domain Eukaryota; kingdom Metazoa; phylum Arthropoda; class Insecta; order Coleoptera; family Lampyridae; genus Vesta; species Vesta saturnalis. The sequence goes on along the minus strand of JARFJB010002004.1, from coordinate 1,222,274 downwards.
CACACACCCTCACACAAACATACACACGGATGCACAAACACAACGCACACACACACACACACACAACCACACGCACACACACGCACACACACACGCACACACACACAAAAGCACACACGAACACACGCACACCACACGCACACACACACACACACACGACACACACACACACACACACACGACACACACGCACCACACACACACCACACACACACACACACACGCACACACACACACACACACACACACACACGCACACACACACACACACACACACACACACACACACATACACACACACACGACACAACACATGCATACACGCACGCACACACCACACACGCACGAACACGCACACACACACATGACACATACATGCAACACGCACACACACACACACATCACACACACACATACAAACACGACACACCACAAACACACACAGTCACCTTACGACAGCACACACTACACACAAGCACAACACATCACGACACACACACACGTACACGACGACACACACAATTCGACACGCACACACGCACACACACACGTACACGCACATACACACACACTATTCACATTTGCACACACAACTACGTACACACGCATGCATCACGAACAATTTAACACACGTTTGACACCACATCTGATACAATTCACACATGTCAATCATCTTGACTTAATGGTTTACGAGTGGAACTCAAATAAAGAATCACGTGACAATCAAAAGTTATTCACGTCGAAGTCAATTTCAATTTTGTCGGCAAATTTTCACAATGCTAACATGTTTTACGCAAACATACATTTCGTAATTTTGAGAATTTGAAGCAAAAATGTAAACGTGTTGAAAATTTTAGATCAAGTTTTTGAAAGATTGATTAAATTCAAAAAGTGTAAAGTCATTTCTTGGACATACTTTAACGAAGATGGAATTAGACCAAATAAAGACAAACGTCGCGTAATAAGAAATTATACAAAGCCTCAAAACTGCAAACAAGTATTGTCGAAAATTTATCTTACATTATCATGAAATCATCGGACCATTTCGTAAAATGTTGAAGAAGAATGTGCAAAATTTTTGTGGGATAACAGTTGTGTTAAATCGTTTCAACAACTCAAAGATAACCTGTTGAGTGAACCGATTTTAAAATATCCTGATTTTCGTGATTTCGTCATTTATTCAGATGCCAGTGGAATATCTGTTGGGACATCTCTAAATCAAGAATATGGTGGAATGCACTTGCCTGTCGAATATACAAGTAGGTCATTAACAACGGCAGAACAAAAACTACCTGTGGTGGAACGCGAATTTATAGCAATTCATTTTGCAATTCAAAAATTTCATCCATATATTCAATAAACAATTTTTACGTTTATTCAAACAATACGAAAGATGAAAATAGCCGACTCAACAAAATCAAAATGGCTTTAGCAGATTATAATTATACGTCCCTGGAAAAAAAAATGTCGTAGCGGATACCTTATCCCGATTGGAAATCACTTCGAAACAATTACAATAATTTGGCGGAATAGTAGAACTAGTTAATGTGGTAACAAGGGCTGGAGTAAGAAAACAAACACAAGAAAAAAAATTAAATTAAAGCTGCAGAAAATGACATAGATACAGAAGTTGTGAATAAACTGGTACCAGAAGAACAAGAAAAAAGAAGGAAATCGATGAGAATATGAAAATAATAGAAGTATTTAATTCGCATGAAGTAATAAAAGTTCCTAGTATGAGAACTGATAATTATGAAAATTATCTTGGTATCAATTTGATATCTAAAAAAAATGATCTATCATCAAATGGTACATTTTTCTACTGGAAAAGCAATTTTAGCAGCGGTTTTGCATAGCATCGTAAGGATAGCTGGAGAGTGTAACCACCTTAAAGTAAAAATATGTAAAAATAATAAATTGTTTCAGTTCTTTAAAGTAAATGAAGTTATGAAAGCAGCAAATGAAATATTAGATGAAGTAAATCTACAAATTTTCATTCACCCAGCCCACATTAAAATATAGAATGAAAACGACCAAATGAAACTCATCGAAAATTACTGAAATACTTTTTCAAAAATGTGGCTAAAAAAGTAAGAAACTATGTAAAAACTTCTAAGAAATGTCAGATGAATAAAAGCAAAATTTCCAAAGCACAATCAATGGAAATCACAACAACACCTCCAGAAATATTGGATATTGTTGCATTGGATTTGATTGGTCCCTTGGAATACTTAATTGCGGTCGCGATTAAAGAGAAAACGACTATTACAGTGGTGACAGCATTCGCCGAAAACATTATTTTAGTGTACGGAAACCCTTGTGTGTGCGTTACTGATTTAGGATCAGAATGTATGTGCGAACTTTTTTTCAGAAATTTTCTAAAAGAAAGATTGAGATAATTTATTAAAATATTTTTGTTTTGTTAACAATACATTGCCTCATTTTATTACCAATATTGCTCCGTATACATTATTATTCAATAAAAGTCCGCGTTTATCAATAAAATTAGAGTCAGCAGACTATGAACCAATTTATAACTTTGACATCACCGAAATGAAACGTAGAATTATGTATTGTCGTGAAAAGGCAGCTGAACTATTAGAAGATGAAAAACAAAAACGAAAAATATAATATGATATAAGACCTTCAGATATACAAAAAATTATATTAACTAAGCAAAATAGAAAAAATAAATTAAATACACTATATACTGGTCCATATGTAGTTGAGGAAATCATCGGTCCAAATTGTAAAATTGATGATAATTTTAGAAAGTCGGTAATAGTGCATAAAGAAAAGAGTATTTATGTAAAACCTTGAACTTATTTACGTATTTATTATTCTCCCTCTCTCCCGCTCTTTCACTCTCCCTCTCACCCCCTGTCTACATTTCTCCTTCTCTCCATCTCTTTCTCCCTCCCTCTTTTACTCTCTAGATCTCTCCCTCTCTCCCACTCCCCTCTCTCGCCTTCTCCCTCTCACCCACTCTTCTTCTCTCCCACTTTCCCTCCATCCCTCTCTCCCTCTCGCCCTCACCCCCACTCTCCCTCTCTCCCTCTCTCCATCTCTCCTCTCTCCTCTCTCCTCTCCTCTCCCTCTCTCTTCTCTCTCCTTCTCCCTCTCTCCCTTCTCCCTCTCTCCTCTCTCCCTCTCTTTCCTCTCTCTCCCTCTCTCCCTCTCTTCCTCTCCTCCCTCTCTCCTCTCTCCCTCTCTTCTCTCTCTCTCCCTCTCCCTCTCTCCTCTCCTCTCTCTCCCTCTCCTCTCCTCTCTCCTCTCTCCTCTCCCTCTCCTCTCCTCTCCCTCTCCCTCTCCCTCTCTCCTCTCCCTCTCCCTCTCCTCTCCCTCTCCCTCTCCCCTCTCCCTCCTCCCTCTCCCTCTCCTCTCCCTCTCCCTCTCCTCTCCCTCTCCCTCTCCCTCTCCCTCTCCCTCTCCCTCTCCCTCTCCTCTCCCTCTCCCTCTCCCTCTCCTCTCCTCTCCCTCTCCCTCTCTCCCTCTCCCTCTCCTCTCTCTCCTCTCCCTCTCCCTCTCCCTCTCCCTCTCCTCTCCCTCTCCCCTCCTCCCTCTCCCTCTCCCTCTCCCTCTCCCTCTCTCTCCCTCTCCCTCTCCCTCTCCTCCCTCTCCCTCTCCCTCTCCTCTCCCTCTCCCTCTCCCTCTCCCTCCTCCCTCTCCCTCTCCTCTCCCTCTCCCTCTCCCTCTCCCTCTCCCTCTCCCTCTCCCTCTCCCTCTCCCTCTCCCTCTCCCTCCTCCCTCTCCCTCTCCCTCTCCTCTCCCTCTCCCTCTCCTCTCCCTCTCCTCTCCTCTCCCTCTCCCTCTCCCTCTTCCTCTCTTCCTCTCCCTCTCCCTCTTCCCTCTCTCTCCCTCTCCTTCCTCTCCCTCTCCTCTCTCCCTCTCCCTCTCCCTCTTCCTCTCCCTCTTCTCTTTCCTCTCTTCTTCATCTATCTCGTTTTGAAATATTTTAGCCATCAAATATGTAAATATATGCATTTTAGGGAATATTTAGCCCCTGACGCTCATAAACTTATAGGCCACAAAGTTTGAGCCAATTAGGCCAATCAGGCAACTACTTTAACGAAATTTTTGTGAATGTATCATTTTTTGGGCAACATGCAAAGTAAATTTAACATACACTCATGTGTTCTCCTTTTGCAGTATTACGGAAAGCGAAAGCTTTACAGAAAAGTTGTGTTTCTCATTTTATTCGACCGTACAGCCTGTTCTAATAGGGTTTTTCCGTATCTCGTATTTTTACCTAGATACTGATATCTTGCTTTTCTCTATATATTCCATGTTTATCTGGGGATCTGGATGGTTAACGACCCCAAGCTTTATTTTGTGATAAAGATTATACTGTGAGAATTCAGCCTCGTATTTCAATTCTAACAAGAGTTAGAGCGCGAATAAGAAAATGATGGACGGACGAACGTCACATTGTACTAATGATATTTGGTTACATATATTTTGACCTTAACACCGGTTCAATTATGCATTCAATAATTTTGCAATTATGTATAAAATTAGAACTAAATCGGTTAAAGTATTTCATATAATATATTATGAAAACGTAATGCCATTGCTACTTAATAATCAAAGAGCAATGAACAACAGACGTGATTCAATCCGGCAACGGTGTTTGCCGTCACAATCACTAGAAGTGCCATCCCATACCTTACCTAAAATATACACCTCTGGCCATCATATATATATATATATATATATATATATATATATATATATATATATATATATATATATATATATATATATAATTACTAATAATGAAATATTGGTTTAAAAGTCAAAAACTACACAAATTCTATAGTTTCCTATTTATACAGGGTCCGGCAGGAAGGTGTGGTGTAAATGACTGTCACACATTTATTTTCAAACCAATTTTAAAATCTATTTTTTCATAAATTACTCAAACATTACCATTTGCAATAATTAAAAGAAGTAATCAACTGCGAAGCATAATATCAAAATAAAAAAAATATCAGAAAATAATCAAAATAAAAATAATAATCAACTGCGAAAAATTACATCAGTTAGATGGGGCCCATTTTTGTTGACGCATTCTAGTAGAAGGGTGGTGAAATTGTCCACGCATCTTCCAAACATGACACACGGAATCCTTGGAATTTCCTGCGTTATTAAATTAGAAATACAACCGTTAAAACCGCGTGTTTCTAACTTTATTCGTTCCAAAGTTGCAGTGGTTTGGACATAAAATTATTAAAAAAATTATGTGTGGTAAACAAATAACAGGATTCTGTTATTAGTGATAATAAGAGTCTAATTCTTTTACTCTCATTGGTTATTGTTATAGTCATTAGTAACAATATTTTTTTATGCTGAAATTTTATGTTTATGTAGTTACTTTTAAAATTTCACTATGTTTACCGAATAAGAAAGGGTAACTATTCTGATGATGAGAGGTTATGGTGATCGTAAAAGAAGTTATGATGAGGTCAATTATTTGATGGTACCTATCTAAATCGTAACCGAATTACAACAACTGCAGTTTGGAGAATTGTGAGACGTTTTCAATTCAAAATCGCTCTTAAAGTGGTCGACCAAAGAACTTAACTAATGATAAAAAGTCTTGGACTTTATGCAAACATTTGTAGAAAATCCTTCTGCATCCATTCAGAAAACTGCATTAGAACATGACGTTAGTGTGGGATCCGTTCGTAGCATTCTCAAGAAAAATAAACTTAATCCTTATAAAGTAATGCAAGTACAAGAATTATCTGAAGATAATTTTGACGCCGAATGGAGTTTTCTGAAATTGTAATGCGACAGGCAGACATGGACCCCCATTTTACAAATAAGGTAGTTTTTTCCGATGAAGCCACGTTCATGTTAACTGGTACAGTTAATCGCCACAACAGATATTGGAGTCATGCCAATCTTAGATGGATTCGGGAACATAGAACGCAAAGGCCTTTAAAAGTTAACGATTGGGCAGGTATTATCGGTGTCACTGTTATTGGTCCATCTTTATAGATGGCAATTTTGACGGTCAAAAGCAGTTAGATTTCTTAGAAATCAAATAGTACCTGCAATAATCTATGCTGTTGGTAACAATTTCTGTGACATTTGGTTTCAGCAGGATGTTCAACACCACACTTTAGCGTTGATGTTTTAAATTATTTAAATGAAGTTTTCCGAGACAGATGGATAGGAATAAGGGACACTATAGAATGGCTAGCAAGATCTCACGATTTATCACCATTAGATTATTTTTGTTTGGGAATATGTCAAAAATATTGTGTGCAAAACGAAACTGATAATCTGAACGATCTAAGACATCGAATACTGATAACCACCCGTAAAATAACAAATGAGAAGTTGCAAAATGCTACATCAGTTTTTTACAATAGACGGATATTGCCAAACAGAAGAAGGAAAACACTGAGCATTTAATAAGATAAAATTATTAAGCTATTAATTGACAGTAGGAAGACCTACCATTTTTTTTAAATACATGTTTTTTATAATTTATATTTATAAATAATAATAAATTTATATATATATATATATATATATATATATATATATATATATATATCATTACGTTATTCTGGTGTAATAATGCACCCTGTATATTTCTGACTAACTTATTCTGACAGCCTGATTTATTTCGTACAAGTTTTATTTGAAACTTTTTTTCTGTATATATATATATATATATATATATATATATATATATATAATATATATATATATATATCATGCAATCATTATTGCGTCCGTACGTAATTCCTTAATTTGGCGTCACCTAGAACAAGACGTATTCTCTGATATTTTATTGAAGTATATAGGTCAGCATTTTTTTCTAAGTTCTATGGTCTATTCCATATGTTTCTAGCTTTTTTTTACTATATACATAATTTTTGTACGTTTGACAATCATTCTGGAACCCGTACATTAAAGTACTGCACTAAAAATCATTACGGCGTCTTGATGCGTTGCATGCCCTCTTAATATAACAAATCAATCATTTTGGCATCTCGGATTAGAATATACATAATGTTGTTGTTGCAAACATTTAGGCGTCAATATATTTTATATTAATAGTTTGTGAGCAACCAGTTTGACGTCTGCTTTCATATTATCCAAAAATTGTATAAATGTTTTCACAACTAAACTACACGATCATTTTGGCGTCTTAGTTTAAAATATACACAATGTTCTTGTTGCAAACATATTGGCGTCTACATATTGCAAATAATAGTTTATGTGCAATCAGTTTTAGGTCTGCTTTCATCTAATTCGAAAAATATATGTTCTATCATCAATGAACTAGCCGATCATTGTGACGTCTTAGTTAAAGATATACATATTGTTATTATTACAGCAGCGTCAAGGTCTATTCATATATGTTTAAATAAAATCAATACAATACTTATGTTATTTAAATAGCTCCCAATGTAGAAGAGATACATTTATCAAGTAAGGGTAAAGTACAGGAAAGCAGTGAATAATGGGTGCGTACTAGAATTTTGAGTTTGGTACAATCAGCCTATTTCACCACTTTAATTATCAGACAAACAATGTGATGAATTTATTTTCTCCACTTTTTTAGTTATTTAAAAATTATAATATCTTCATCACCATTCAATCCAAAGAAAGTCCCTGGTTCGAACCTGTTTTAGGCGTGGATGTTTGTTAAGGTGTCGCTAAAAAAGATCGCCGACAATTGGTCACGCGAAAAATTGTCACGCACATTTGAGCGCGCCTCAAAATATCGCCAGCGAAAAAAGGGCGCCGACGAAAAAAAAATCGCGGACAAATGGTGGCACTAAAAAATTTAAATTTTTGTTAACAATTATCTAAATACCAGACTGGAACACTGCGACGTGGCGTTGATTTCACTCAGTACACTCTAAATTTGAAGATGAGTGTATAGATCGTTTGGATCGACGACACCAGAGACGACAACCGCAGTTTTCAAGTCATAAATTTGTCTTAAACAAATCTGAAAGATCGTATTACTAATGACGAAGATAACTGTAAACGTTATGGAAACGTTTAGATTTGTATAACATAGATACAAATATACAACACTAACAAAACCCAAAAAGCTAAGTATTTTAACACATAGTAGTAAAATTATGGGCACGTGCGACAAATTGGAACAATTTTCTGAAGTGCATCCAAACGTAATAAATTTGTACGTTACAGATTTCTAATTTCACTTTTGACCTTTAGAACTTTTTTTAAAGCTAGCATTTATATGTCTGTAAACCTCTAACTAACATGCAGGTTTAAACGCTTGTGACATAGATTATTGCTGTTTTCTCATTAGGAACGTATTATAAAGAATGTTGCATAATAATGCTTCCTAATTCATTATTTCACTTCTTTTAATTTCTACTTTGCGCGTCGAAAGATCGTGTGCTGCGCCTCACCATATATTTAAATTAATTTTTGCTTAAAAAACTGCGGTCACATTTATTTGCTTTGGTTGAGTGGAGTAAAGCGAATTGCCTTTTAATATAAAGAAATATAAATGTCAGTTTCTCGCCCAAAACAAGATTTATAATCCACAATTATACTGTACAGCTGTACAGAACATAATTAGTTTATGATTTTAAGATCTACGTGCCGGCATTTTTATATATTTAAAATATGCAACTGGATTTGTCAGCTCCAGGAGAAAGAAAATCAAGCTTAAATACGAAACTTCAAGTACGTACGTATTATGGTTCTGGAGTAATCATGTATACTAATATACATTCACACTTATTCGCGCGCGCGAGCACGTTCGCACGCACACACACGCACGCACCCCCCCCCTACACACACACACGCACACACCCACACACGCACTCACACGCACACACACACACGCGCGCGCGCGCATGCACCCATGCTTACACATGTACTGACGCACAAGCACAGACGCGCGCATGCGCAGACACGAGGACACGTAGACACGCAAACACGCAGACATCATTACACACCTTGTCGAAACTTTATCGTCGCCAAATGAGGTAATAAGTCGACTTAGTGATAGTGAAAAAGTCATTTGGGGTGTTCCATGAACAGGACAAACTTTGAATCCCAAATTGCCTTCATAGTTCGCCATTTGGATGTATTTAGGACTCTTTTTAAGCAAAGGATTTTGTTAATTATAGTATATTATTTAACGTGCGTATAATGTAGACATAATAAACGAGGATGATTATAACACGAGCCACTTGCAGCGAGTGATATAATCATCAGAGCTTATTATGGTCTCAACTAGAAAATTAGAGAGCTTTAAAAGATTATCAAAAAATGTTAATATAAGGCTTGTTCTAATAAAAATCACAAACCGGTCAGTGCCAATCAAATTTGAGAAAATTGTCAAAAACAGTTTGACAATTAGCATTAGAAAAAAGAGATTGACTCTGACTAGTTTCTGATTTAAATAAATTGTAAGATTAGAGCAACTTTTTTAAGCACATTTCAAGCTTTGATATAAATATTTTTGTCATGAAAAGTTTTGGGATTTCGAGTAAAAAACATTTAGTATTATTGTTCAAATAAATCAGTTAAAAAATTGTATTATTTATTTTCAAAAACTATATTATTAAAATTCAATATTTTTACTACAACTTTCATATGAAACATTTCCTTCTAGCATCAATAGATTCCTAAATAATAATTGAAGAAAAAAATGTTAATTAACATCTTGCAAAATATTTTAAATTTTGCAAAATCCTTTGTTACACGCTTAAAACTACAACTAAATGGCAAAGTATCAACAAAATATGAGATTCAAAGCTTGACAGAACGTCCCAATTACACAACTTTCTATACCTACTTATATGTAGGTATACGTAGGTTAGAAGGTAAAAATTATTGCTACTACATTACTCTTGTAAGTATGAAAGGATATTTTTATTATTTTAACCAGAGGGACGCCATAATGATGTAGTTTTTAAATGTTGAGTTTTATGTATGTACCTACTATTGAAATCATTTTGAGGTCCGGTATCGTGTATGTTTTAGTATATAATGAAATGATTTACCTGTAGCTAACATTATTATTTTCTTCACTCTTGCACTTCGATCGTTCATCTTCAAATAAACTCACGATATAAACTGAATTTGAGAACATTTATTTTACTGTAATCTGCTTAGACCCCCTTCCCATTATAGACTCAAAAATGAGTTGCAATAGACTTTAAAGGAAACGCAATCATTTTGGCGTCATGATACACAAAATTGTTCTAAGAGAACCATTACTTTGACGTTATTAGAAACCTTAGAATATGATACCAAACGAAAACCGAAAATGTGGCACGAGAGTATTAAAATGAATAAAAATTGATTAATTGAACTATGATTGAATAAATCATAATTTAACACAACATATACTACAGGTTCAGTTTTCTCAGATTAATTCACAACATTACAATAATCTAATTTAAATTAATGTAACAATATGTATAATAAATTTGACCATTTTAAATTTTACATACTAGTATCCCGTGTGTAAACTTTTAAATTAGCAATATATGTATCGCACTTAATTTATCATTGGATTGCATGGTTTGAAATACGTACGGCTCAAGTATAAATTTAGAATTGATTCCAAGTTTAAAATCATTTTTTTAATTCGGCTAAACTGCTTTGAGCAAACGTTATCTAAAAAATAGTAATTCTCCAAAATTAACATTTTTTTTTTATTCTATTCAATGATTAATATATGTTCACGCGTAAAGTGGACCTAGAGCTAGACTATCAAATACCGATAAAATGACAGCCATTTTCACTTTTATTTGTATTAATTATATGAGAAATATGTAAACCATGTTCAGAAAAATTACTGTTACGTATGTATATTATTTCAAAAATAGAGTGATAATCGAGTTGACATTTGATGGTTGGTCCTAACTTATTTCAACGGGTAGAATACTTATATAAAAAAATATACATTGTGTATTATTTAAGACTTTTGAGGTTTTTCTAGCGAAACCCGAATTCAGCCATCTTAAAATTGTACTGATGTACAGCCGCGCAATTTAAACAAATTAGATTGAGAAGGCTCAACCTTGAATTACCGAAATCAAATAATAAGTTTGCGATTTTACAAAACGGCTTTTAACTATTCAATCAGATTATTGCAATAGAAAAATTATCACTATATGTTAATAATAAAACTGGTTTCTAAACGTCCTAAACGGTACTAATTTAACTTGGTCGCACTAAAAAAAATAATTTTGATAAATAAACGGTCTCATCGTAACAAGTTACTACGTAATTCAAAATTAAGACACTTGTTTCTTAATCTACATTCTGCAGTTCGTTAGAGGTTTACTAAGCGAAATCCAAGGATGAATATACTTCGTGGTAAAACTTTCGCTTAAACTATCTACCTCTACGAATTGAAACAAATACTAATTCAAAATTAAATCTATGAAGTGTCGATTAAAACTATGAATTTGGTGTACAAAGTTATTTAATTAATTTTAAACGGATTTTTTATATTTGTACACACACAAATATAGAAGCGAATCCGAAATGCGATTTAAAAAGTCACCCTTTTAAAATAAGGGTAATAATGTCATCTCAACTGTTAATAATAAGTAAATTTTGCATTGGATTATATCGTTCGAATCAACTGGGTGTCCCAAGCAAAATTACTAATACAAACAACCGTCGTAGTTATCTACCTATGACAAAACTGTAAAACATATTAACAAATTTGCATTTTTAACTTTTTACATTTATCTGTAAATTTTATTATTTTCTGGGTGTGTACATAGAATGGTGTATTTGAGGTGCATGAGGTAGCTAATCTTACTTAGAATAAACAGTATGTATATATGTTAATATATGACTTCAGAATGATTTACAAAATAATGCATGTGTGAGTTCATAATGATGTTAAGTAACATCAATTGTATATCTAGGTAGAGTGACGCCAGAAGGCTGTAGACCGTAAATATGAAATCACTTCAAATTAAATAAGAAAGAATATTAGAAATTGGTTTTACAGTGTTGCCATTTAAAGACGTCTGAAAGATTGTAAATGTACAGAATAAATACAATAAAAGTATATTTAGAAATAGCGCCGTGACGGCAAAGTGCTGAACTAAGTTTGTATACAATTTTACGAATTACACGATTTTGGCGTCGACAAGTTTTAAAAAAATCTCAACGTAGAAGTATGGAATGGGCTTCATACTCAGAACGAGTATTATAGGATTCTATCAGAATTGTCTTTTGTCAACGGTGCTTCTCTAACACTCATACCAAGAAAATTATTAAGGATATATATATATATATATATATATATATATATATATATATATATATATATATATATACAATGTGGATATACACCGTAATTGCTAGAGCTGATAGTACGTTTAAAAATAAGGGTACCTGTTTATATTTTTGTACCTTAACATTATAATGAGGGAAATACAACCCTAACCATTTTTTTTAATATCTTTCAGACGCTTTTGAATAACGGTTTCATATTTTAGGGGTGAGTATATGGCATTAGGATAATTAAATTTATGTTAACAGTTATTCCATCCCTTACGATTACGGGATAGTTTTGTGTGGTAAGTGTGAGTTATTACGTGATTTTTTTTAATTTTCAATTATTTAAACAAAATTCTTTAAAAAATGATTCTCCAGACTATTCGACTCTTGTTACACTTCGATAATTATTACCATTTTCGAGTAATTTAAAATAAAGTAAAAGTGCATTTTTATGTAATCGTAACCAAGTCCTTTAATGAGTGAAGTAGGCTTAGGAATAGAAGCTTCTCTTATAAACGATACTTTAAAACCAGGTATTCTACGAAATGTAAGTGACATTTAATAACAATTGAACTGTTTTAATGACAATTGTAGCATATTCGAAAGTTGAATTTGTTAAACACGTCGTTTTTCTAAAGTTTTTCATATTTATTTGCTGAATATGGTACATTATTCAAATTCTGATTTAACAGACATACTTTTGATGTTGGGAGAATGTTGGGGAATTGCTGCTGCTGTAAGACGTTATAGAGAAATGTTTCCAAATAGACGTATCCCCAATGCCAAAACCTTTTTAAGTACTGAACGACGATTGAGAGAAACCGATTGTCTTCGTAAAAGAAACACAGATGCTGGTCGTCGTAGCGGAACATGAACTGTTCGAGTTGAAGAACAAATTCTAGACAGGGTAATGAACGATCCCACGATAAGTGCACGTAAGTTAGGATTAAGAACGAACATTTCCCATCAAAGTACTTTATGAGTTCTGCATGAACAGCAGTTCCACCCATATCACTATCGGCAAGTACAGGTTACATGTTACTCAGATTGGATTTTTGTGAAGTAGTGCAAAACAAAATGCAAAACGACCAAAATTTTTACGGAGCCACATTCACAAGGCAAGTTATGTTTAATTCTAGAAATATGCATTTCTGGTCTGAGAAAAATCCCAAGGCTACCGTAGAAAACAATTTCCATCATACTTTTAAAATAAATGTGTGGGCAGGAACTTTAGGAAATCGTTTTATAGGATACCACATTTTTCCTGGAAATTTAAATGGAAACATGTATTAAGATTTTCTAGATAATACTTTCTATGATATTGCTGTAGAAGATATTCCATTGTACATGCGAAGAAAGATGTTTTTTAATGCACGATGGCCCTAGACGACACTATAATACTATAATTTGTAGAAAGTGGTTGCATGACCACTTCCCTAATAAATGGATTCGTCGAGGTGCAGATGCGCCAATTAAATGGCCTCCTCGGAGTTGTGATCTGAATCCACTGGATTTTACTGTACATAGTTATTTGAAATCAAAAGTGTATAATACTCCAATTAATACATTAAATGAGTTGAGAGACAAAATCGAACAAGAATTTAGAAATTTACAAAACAAAGCAGTGATATTAAATGGAATAATACGTTCACTAACAAAAAGAATTAGATTGTGTAGACAACAAAATGGAGGACATTTTGAACATTGTCTATAAAACATTATTCTGGTGACTAATTAAAACTTAAATTATTATTGTATGACTCTTTGGAAAGCCGTAACTTTTCTTTAAGTTTTATTAAAGTACCGTTGATAAAAGAAGCTTCTATTCCTAAGCCTACTTGACTTATTAAAGTAAAAATGAAGTAATAACTCACACGTACCACCCCAAACTGTCCCTTAATCGTAAGGGATGGAATAACTGTTAACCTAAATTTAATTATTCTAATGTCATACACTCACCCCTAAAATATGAACCCGTTATTCAAAAGCGCCTGGAAGATATTAAAAAAAATGGTTTTTATTTCACCCCTTTACAGGATTGTATCAACCTTATTATTAAGTTAAGGAACAAAGTATATATAAAGAAGTACCCCTATTTTTAAGCTCTAGCAATTACCGTATATAATTATGGACCACACACACATATATATATATATATATATATATATATATATATATATATACATATACAGGGTCCGGCAACAAGAGCGCCTTCTTCTATATCTTCCGTTTCCTATAAGCTAGATTAATAAAATTTGGGATAGGGTTATAGTTTAGTTGTGTGCATGTTTTAAAATTATTCACGTGTATACAGGTTGTTTATTTAAAGATGACCAAATCATAATAAAAAAAATTAAATTTAAAACACCCTGTATATTATTACTTTTTTGAATTCTTCACATTGTTCCTAACAAATTCGCAATATATTTCCCTATCACTAAATGTAGCCGTTTTTGAGTTATGTAGATTTTTATAAAAAAAATTAAAATTACAGAGATAGCTTTGAAAATGTACCTCCTTAACCGTTGAAAAACAAAAGTTATCTAATTTATATCAGAACAAGTACACAGATAGAGCTTTCTTATAATGCAAAGAAAATGTCATAATTGCATACAGGGTGTTTAGAATTGACTTGCCAATCAGACATTATTCCAACTAGTAAAAGTTTACTTTTTCAACTAGAACAAACACCCTGTCAATACTTTTTATGTATCCCCATACAAATAAATCTATTCTTGTCAGATCAGGGGACCTAGCTGGCCACCTCACAGGTCCATTTCGCCCAATCCATTTATTTGAAAAGACTCTATTGAGATAATGTCTTACATCTTCAGAGTAGTGAGCAGGAGCGCCATCATGTTGATACCACATTGTGGCTCTAATATCAAGAGTAATATTTTCTAATAAGCCCGGTAAATCGTTACGCAAAAAGTTAAGGTACTTCTCACTATTCTAGTGTCCATCAAAAAAGAATGGACCGATGACGTAATCCCCAACGATGGCACCCCAGACACTTAAAGACCACTTATGTTGATTATCAACTTGTCTTAAAAAATGTGGATTTTCTGAGGAATAATAATGAAAATTATGTGTATTAACAAATCCATTCTTATAAAATGTTGATTCGTCTGACCATAAAATATTATAAAAAAAATTTGGGTTTTGAGTAATATTTTCTCTGGCCCAGTTACAAAATCTTACTCGATGATCGAAGTCTGCATTGCTCAATTCTTGGTGTAACAGAATATGATAGGGATGTAAGCGATTCTTCTTTAAAAGACGGCCTACTGATCTCTCACTTATACCAACTATTTCACTTATGTCCTTTTGGCATCTGTGATGATCCTCTTCGATGGCGAGGAGAACCCTCAATTGACTATCTTCATTTGTAGAAGATTTAACACGTTCATGTTTGGAGTAAATGGCACATGAAGTTGCAATAAATCTACTCATAACTTTCTGAAACGATCTTGCGTTTGGATGTCTTCCATCTGCATATCTTTCAGCATAAATTCTGCTGGCCAATAAACAGTTTCTTTCTGCTGCACCCAACACGAATATCATATCAACTAACTCATTTTGTGTAAAATTCATTTTATAAAAATCTTGATTATTAACAATAACAGTCGTAAATGGTTAACTACAGTTTTATTTATTTACGTCAAACATTCAATTTTTATAAGAAGCACACTTGATCTTAGAATTTTACTTAAAATTGAAGTAAATATTTGTCAAATTCTTGTTAACATGCAATGCCTCCAGGACAAAAATTGTAATTAGTCTTCTACCATAATATATTAGTTTCTGTTGCGTTTTTTAATGTATAATACAATTGCTTTATGATGTTTTTTTTTATCTATATGAGGCCATAGATTTAAAAATGTCTCAAAAATCTTATTCATTTTGAAAAATTGAAAATAATTCGGAAACGGCTATATCTACGGATATGGAGTTGTATGGCAAACTGATAAGGGTTAATATGTAGAAACCAAAAATGTAATAATATACAGGGTGTTTTATTTGAAAAAGTAAACTTTTACTAGTTCGAATAATGGTTGATTGGCAAGTCAATTATAAGCACCCTGTATGCAATTATGTCATTTTCTTCACATTAAAAGGAAGCTCTATCTGTGTACTTATTCTCATATAAATTAGATTATTTTTATTTTTCAACAGTTAGGGGGGTACATTTTCAAAGCAAACTCTGTAATTTCAATTTTTTTTAGAAAAATCGAAATAACTCAAAAACGGCTAAATTTAGGGATAGGGAAATATATTGCGAATTTGTTAGGAACAATGTGTAGAATTCAAAAAAGTAATGATATACAGGGTGTTCTATTTAAATTTTTTTATAATAATTTGGTCCTCTTTAAATAAACAACCTGTATTCGCGTGTATAATTTTAAAATATGCACACAACTAGACTATAACTGCATTCCAAATTTTATTAATCTAGCTTATATAAAACGGAAGATATAGAAGAAGGCGCTGTTGTTGCCGGACCCTGTATATACATATATATATATATATATATATATATATATATATATATATATATATATATATATATATATATATATAATATATATATATATATATATATATATATATATATATATATATATATATATATATATCCTATCAATAAATCAATAAGTTTGTGTTTTTAGGTTTCTGGTTGTACTGGAGAACATTAGATTGCTATCAAGCGATAAACTCTATTAAGTACACTTGAGCATTAACACCTTTTACATGGCTACTTTGAACGTTTAGTTTGACGGGTTGCATAATCACACGCAAAAACGTGATTATTAGTGAAAAATGCAATAATTACATTTTTGGTTAAATATAACTATTAGTTTTACAGTTGTTACAATTAACTTAATGTATTCCACTTATTTCAAATAAAATTCAGTTAGTTTTATTTTAGCTGTAGAAAAACTTTACTGTGTAACAGTGGGTCAGTTTTCCGTACACAGTTAAGAAGGAATATTGCTTTTGTATGTGATAAATAGCGAACAATCTAAATATTTGAGGAATCTATACCGTAATAAAGTTGACATTAAATATAGTTTTATTTGGAATATAAAAATTATGATTCAAGTTTTACTTTATGATTTTAACCAGTAATCATAAAATGTGCAAAACTTCATTACAGTATTTGTATACGTTTTAAAATTATGCGTCTCATAAGAAAACTCCAGCAAAATAAACATAAGTAATACTATTTATTATTTTCGAAAATTTACATAACTTTCACTACAAATTCACAGTTTCAATGTGTGAACACGCTCTGCTGAGTAAACATTCTCAACAGCGTTTATTCAAGTGAGGCATAATACATTGTTATTCGTTATGTGTATTTCGATAATAAAATGTTTTAAACTAAGTAAATCGTCTTTTCTTGTTAATGCTTACTCCATTTCAAGCGCAATACAGAAAAAAAAACGATAATAATGGTTATCTCACATGTAATTTCACAATTTCGGTATAGAATTGGATTTTTGATAGAAACGTTTCTTTACAATAAATACCTATTTGCAGCCTTATATTGATTATGTGTTACTACCTAAAAATCATGAGAAAAATAGATTAAATAACGAGAAATTTAATCAAGGCATACGCATAAATTAGTATTTAATGATGGTAAGTAAACGTTACCATCTAGAATATGTGATATTGTGTTAACTATGTCATGTACTGGGTGAGCCATTAAAAGTAGACGTCGGTCGTATCTCAGAAATGATTGATGGTGCAGCATTAAAAAAAATCTTTTTAGTAAAAGTAGCTAAGAGAAACTGGAAATAATTTTCTAGTTTCTGAGATAACCGCTAGAGGGCATACCATGAACAATTTCTTTGAAATGTGGCAACTTTTGTCACACCTAAGATAATTGGTTTGAAGTCTCCTAGAATTTTGCCATAGTTAGTAGTAAGACTAAGCGGGTTCTGGCCCAAGAAATGACGTCATCAGCAATCAGGGACGTGACCAAGCGCTTAAGCCCCGCCTCCTTTGGAAGGTTGCGGTTGGTGGACCAATGAGAGAAGATAGATAGGCTCCGCATGCCGGAAGTAGTGGTGACGTCAGGCCAATGGGATGCGAGGATGAAATTCTGGTAATGATGAGGAAACATTCCATATTGTAAGCAACTTTTTATCGCTTCATTGTAACAATTCATATCTTATTATGCGTCGAGCATTCTCGATCATCGCTTCAAACTCTAAGATTATACGAACCATCTAAAAAATAATAATAATAAGTGAATGATTAAGATATGCTTATGTACTTTCGCTATAATATACGCTACTATATGTAGTTCTTATCATCATCACAGGCAATAAACAAATTTGTGGTGGTTTGAGGATGCAACTAAGCTTCATACTCATTATTATGACGTCATACTTTGATTTAACTCGTTATAAATAGGGCGATGACATAGTTTGATAATTAGTTAATTGAAATCAACCGGACAATACGGATGCTGAACATGGTGAGTGTTTAACGAATACGATAATACTAATAATAATGTAATTTCCGATACAGGAAATATATGGTATGTCGATGATAAAGCAAATTATTCTTGGACTGATATACCCGAAGCTCTAAAGTTAGTTAGTTAGTACTGCGGTATAGACATCTTATTAAAACCTTGTTGTAGAACGTTTATTATTAACGTGGGCGCTATTTCTAGACAGCTCTACTGTGCTTGAAGTGGGAAGTTCGACATTTTGCGACATATGTTGTATGCATTTTGATATGGAGGAATGGGGCGAAATGTCGAACATTAAAACTCTAAACTCTGCCGAATTTGAGAAATCTGTCTGTATAAAAATAAAAATTGAATTGGTGTTTATTACGAACGAAGAAAAGCGAATCAGACTAAGCGGAGGAAACAGTTCAGTGTTATTGTTCGAACAGGCAAACAACCTATTCTTTTCGGCTATGGGTGTGATAAATCAGAAGCTGAATTATATGAATGATTATAGTAATTATTCCATATATCAAAATTTTACAAATGAAATAGCAGCGAATCTATATAAGCAAGGTCTGAGCGATGAAGAAAGTATATTATCTAGACGCACATTTTTTTTGTAAAAATCTTAGATTACTTTCAGCATTAATAGGTCATAGTTATAATGTAAAGAATTATTCCTTTTTAACTAAAATTGTACACATTTTCCCTCAAAAATTTATAAAAGATGTAACTTTCAGCTTGTAGTGTAAAAGATTATTCACATTTGCCCGCAAAAAATTGTAAAAGATATAAAAAATAAAACAGTTATTATGTGAAATAGTATTTTAATAGAGCTTGATCGTGGTTCCACCTAGTGGTATGTTTTTAAACATAGATGTAGATCTCTGTAATTGTTATGACGGGAAAACTTGAAATTTGAAATAGTGGTCTAATAAGGGGTTCCGCATACTACCGCATAAGACAACTACAGGACTCCTGAACTTGCTCTTGGGTGTTCACCCCTTGTCTAGTCAGGCCTTCTTGTCAGATCACTTGTTTACTATGGCGGGAAAACTAAAAATTTGAAATGGCATTCTAATAAGGGGGCCTGCATACTATCATACAACACAACTGTAGGCCTCCGGAAGTTGTTCTCAGGTCTGCGTCCTATTTTTTGTCCCCTGATTATCTGTGACCCCATTTAGCAGTTTATTTTTAAAACTAATGAATGTGTTCTGTAATGGAGGTTGATCGTGACTCCACCTAGTAGTATAATTTAAAAGTAGATTTAACTGTTATAGTGGGGAATTTACTGCAAACGCTGCAATAGCCTTCATAGCAACTAACAGAAATTCACGTTTACCGAGCTATAAATAAGTGAAAGAAACTAGTTTATTCAAATATAACCTTTATTGATAAAATAACATTACATTTTAGTTCATACTCAATTAATACATCATGCAAAATAATTCAATATGCCGAATTATCGGCGGCAAAGGCCGAAGATGCTTCAACTTCCAATATCAAATCCATAACTACGTTTTGACGAGTACAGTTAATTACAAATATCGGCTGACTCTTAAATTGTGCGTAACTAAGCATAGAATCTTGCGCCCAATTATAATGTTGATTTCGAAAGTTTAAATATTCTTCGTAAGCATCCACATACTTGTTATCGCGTGAAAACGAGAATTTGCTGTTCATATGGATACCTTCTATTATTAATATTTGCTTTATATTCGAGATATTTAAGTGATCGAATTTTGTCGCACTCTCTTCCCTGTCATTACGCTTCTTAGTATGAAAAGCAACCAGTAACCATTGAGGACGTTGAAAGCCCAAACCATTGACATTGATGACGGAAAGGATGGGTATATGTATAAATATCGAGCGTGAAACGCAACTTGTATCGGTGAATTCTTATTAATCTTCTGATAGATAGACAAACGTCGCAGCATCATTTGGAATTACATACGGAACTTTCCATGTAACTTTCGTCAAGTCAATCCTAACATTCGTTTCTCCGCTGTAGCAGTCTACGTCGGTCTTAGAGCGAACCAGTACCAGCTTTTTACATGTGTTGACTAGAGGCTTCATATAACCCTCTGCAAATCCCAACACATACTTGAGCGGTATGGAAGCGCAGAAGGCGGTCTTGGTACTGTTTAACAGTTGAAGAGGCTTGTTTTGCGGGCTTCATCCTGCATGAGATAAACAGGTACTTTGATCTACGGAATATGAGCTAAATCCTTTAATGGTATGTTAATGCCAGATAAACACACAGTTTCACCTGATCGTCTAACATGAATCGAATCTCATCGAAAAGGAAGAGGGGTGCATTATTCGCAAAGTTGTACTCTGTGTTTGCCTCCTTTGGAATCAGAGTACCTTCTTAAATATATAACACTATCGTAAGTACCTGTAATGAGATCAGCTTTTTGAATAACCAGATTAATCTCATCGGAGTTGTCGTATGCGTTTATCGTGTACGGATGATAAGTTCGACGATAGCATTTCACGATCACATCCTCGTACCTGACCCCGGTGAATAAATATCATCTTAACACTTTATAGTGGAGATATTGTAGAAACTGGCCGTCGTATTCGGTTAACGATGTGCTTTCGTCTGCAAATCGAGACCTACTACCGAAAATCTTAAGACCCACACTTCTTCGGCTCCAATTAACAGTTACTTTCCCGTTACCGAAGCCTACTAATCGACCCTCTTGATCAACCAATTTCAAGGTGCTGTTATCTATACGTCCTGTAAGCACAGATAAATAAATAATTGTAGATGGCTCCTTGATTAATTTATAACCTGGTTCAACGTGTACATCAAACTAGAAGATGGTGTGCGACTCTCCACCGTTCCTCTATGCGCCTACAGTTAAATTACACGCCACATGTATATTTGTAGCTTGAATTATTTGAACATCCAGATCAGATTCATGGGGGTGGCCTGCCACGTACACGTTAGGTGAGAAGCCGGGCATGCATCTAATATACTAATAATAATAATAATACTCCTATTTAAAGTCCACGTTATGTGTAGATCAAGTTCACATATTAGCGTAGTATTGTTTACTCTTCAAATAAAGTCGATTGTCCAATGCGGGTTAATTTTACGCTGCAGAAATCTGTCAATCTCTACAATTTCATATACACCACTCGTAATCTTTTTATGCTTCACAGTTTACGTAATATAGTAAAACTTGTTACCCTCAAGAATATTTGGTAAGGAATTGCAACCGTGGAATCCCATCAATCCTAATCCATACTGGTAATTAAGATCAAGTTGTATTGGTGGAAAATACTTTGCACTGAGCACGTTTCCCGCACCCGTCAACGTGAACGTTTGTGACATGGCTACAAATAAACAAATAATATTGCAAGATATTTATTGTATAGAAAATCTAAACATAAATGTCCACACATGAAATAATTATATGTAATTTTACAACCTCTTTCAAGTGGAGGTGATAAATCTCCAAAGCTATCGTAGTACATGGCTTCATCACTGCGTTCCTTGAAAGCAACTTGATGGATACTTCTTCCTCTATTGTAGTGAAGGTTCACGATAGCACATTGGTTAAGATGCGGTTTATGTGGTAAGGTAGCGCGCATGAGCACTCCTCTAGAGAATGGCACATCTTTAGCATATTTACTTAGATCGAAATCGGTTAATGCACTCCGCGGCAAGTTTATGATATACGGTTTCTTCCTATAAGGCTTCAAATCAAGTCCTCTACCGCTGCGTAGAGCCACCGCGTCTATTGCTTCGTTATGACGTTGAGCCTCCTCCAATTGCTTCTTCGCCGCCGAACCGTCGTTGACAACTTTAGCTGTACCGCTCGCACCTTCAGCCGATATACCAGTGAATAGGAGTATTAGGAATGGAAGAAAGCCACCTATTTTAGGTATCGTAATGACTCTAGGCACTTGCACCTTTTTCTTTCCACCGTAAATCTTAACGGTCTTCTTAGCAGCCGATAGACTGCCATCAATGAGTTTCTTTAGATTACCGTCTTTAAGCAGACATTTAACAGATTTTCGAACAGGTTGTAAAACTCCTCCTCTGAACGAGCACTTCTTCCTTTTCTTCTTAACACACATACCCAACGTGGTTTTAACCTTCATAACGTTCGCTACGGCAAATGCTGCTGATAACGGTGTTTAGAAAGACCAGACGAAAAAAGAAAGGAGGAGTGGAAATGGAGAGAGGAGAAAATACAGCAGGTAAAGGAATTTACTTACTTGAGATACACGATGGGGCAGGACAAGATGAGAACACATAAAGAAAAGAGTAAGAAAAGGAAATAAATTAATAGGGCAAGTGTGGAGTACGGGAGAAAGATTGTTTGGAATGGATCTAAAAAAAGGAAGCTAGGATTCGACAAACTAATAAAAACGTGTGTTGTTGCGTGGGGAAGAAGTGTGGGGGTGGAAAGAGCATAAAGAAGTAGAGGGGCTAGAAGAAAAATACGGGAAGTGGGTATTGGGACTGGAAAGAGAATCACCGGGGTATATCGCCAGAGAGGAAGTACAAGAAGAAAAAATAAGGGTAGAGGCGGGAAGCAGAGCAATAAGCTTCGAGAGGAAATGAGAGAAAGATCGAAGTGTAAATTATTACAAGAATGTTAGAAAGAAATAAAAGAAGGGAGAGTTAAATATTGACAAGAAAACGGAAAAAGATACTCTGGAAGAAATGGGTACGAGAAGGAAGAAGTGGAGAGATTAATGAGTGAAGGAGTGGTAGTGAGAATGGATATAATAGGAAGGGACAGGAATGTTCAAAAACAAGAAAGATGGACAAAAATAAAAGAATCAAAATATAATCCAAACTATAAGAACATTAAGTGAGAATAATTGAAAAGTAGAAAAGAAGAAAGAAAAAATGATAGCAAGGTTCACATGCGGAACCGAAGAGCAGGGAAATAAATATTGAAGAAAGGACGAAAAAAGAAACTGTAGGTTATGCGGGGAAGTGGTGGAGACTAGGAATCGTGTGACGAAAGAATGCAGATAGTTAAGGGAAGACGACAGGACGTTATAAGAAATATTGGAGAAGAAGGGGAGTGGGGGCTAAATGTATGGAAGAAATATAGAAAAGAAGAAAACAGATAAGAGGAAAGGAGGGAAGAAGGTAGTTTCAGGCGGATGAAAGTGTAAATATGTAAATAGATAATAATGAAATAATGAAATAAAGTTTATAAGTATGAAGTTTCTTAATATAAAGCAAACTAAGTCTGAGAATGAATTAATCTTCCCGCCCCTTAACTTCTGATTAACTATAATTTCTTTGAAATAATTTTACCTTAAATAACAGACAGGAAATTTGAAGAAACTATTACTGAGGAAAAATAGCTCTGCAGGAACTTATCACAAATTAACATGAATAGACATTTATACTATTTAATACTTATATTTATTAATACATTCTTATTTCCTTGCTTTGTTTGAAGCAAAGTTTGAAATAATATCGAATATATTTCAGAAATTGTGTTTTCTATACTAATAATAGATAAGTCTGATAACCTTTTTTGACCCATTGTTGACCACAAATAATGTTTTATTATTTTAAGTTTCGAAAAACTCCTCTCGCCGCTAGCAACTGTTACCTGTAATGTTAAAAATATTTTTATAGCAATTACTAGATTTGGAGACAGATAGATAATATATTCGTAAATAGATGTTAAATAACGTTTAGTGCATTCATTTCAGGGGAAATATTGGATGCAATATTATCAATTTCATTGTATGAAGCTTAGGCAATAATATCTTTTTCTTTCTCCAGGGTTTAAGTCAAGAATTCTTTTGCACCCCATTACTGCGACCCTTCATGTTTGCATAATTATCGGATAGCTGTCCCCTTAGATCATGTAAACAAATGTAAGTCTTCAAAAAATCTATTACAACATTAGTTATACCTTGTCTTGTTGAATCAGATATTGAAATGGATCCTAAAAAGTACTCCCTAATTTCAATCTGCTTTGATTCATTACTTAACAGACCAAATGTTATCACAACCGTAAGTTGGCCCTCATGGCTTATATCAGGCGTGTAGAGGAAAGCAGATATTTTTTCATAGATATAATCAGTATTAGCATTTGTTTTATTTGGGCACCACTCAATTTCTAGGTTTAATAAAAAAAATACAACAAAAATTGAGAAAGGTTGTATCTCAGAACATAATAGGTAATCTGAATAAGCACTAAACATCTGTATTTATATGTATATTTAATAAAGCAAAATGTCTGATTAATATCAGAATAAAATAACTAAAACGCTACTTCTTGTACTGCATTACAATCTTAAAATCACTAAATTAAACACAATAGATAAACGTACAATCAATGTATACTTAGAATTCAAAATGCAATTTATTCAACATGTAGGTATTCAATCATGAAACGTATATTGACCAATGTCAACAAATTACAGTTGTGATAGGTTATGAACTCAAATGTTTTTATTTCAGGAGCAGGACTAACTGTTCCTTTTCTTAACCGTATCAAAATAACACAAACTGATTTGTTATTTACTTAACTGTACTGAAAGGATAAGTACTTACTTGTACAAACAAATAGTTTAATCTCGTCTTAAACGAACTGTAGCTTGACAATTTTCATTTCCAATTCCAAGACAAATATACGATAATGTAAAGGTAATTTCCATTTGTAATTAACGTACAAATAACAGAACATAAACGTAAAGGAAGGCACTATAACTTTCCTACGTCTTCAACATAAAAAAATAGACGTACTGTAGCATTTGGTAACATTCAAATATTAGCACCAAACGTTGTTGACCCTACAACAACTAAACGATATAATGAACGCAGAATATGTATAACAGCATGTGATTTATGCAAAACAAAGGTATCTCCATTTAGGTTCATAAAGATGACATTGCATTAATTTGCCATTTTAACAAAGTTAAGCCCGTGACGTCACCCACGCCACTCAATGATACGTAAATTTACCAAAATAAAAGCTTTTCTTGAAGATAAACGGTATTCTTAGTCTTATTCTTGTTCCTGATTCTAATTCTTGTTTCTAATTCCCTAGTCTAATTTCTTGTTTCTTGTTTCTGATTCTAATTCTGATTTCTTGTTTCTTGTTTCTGATTCTAATTCCCTATTAAATATAATATATAGAAAATGTAACTACACGCCTTTACATACCTTATAAAAGGGAAGCAAAACTTAAAAAAGATAACGTGTTAAAGGCACGACATAATAAAAGGAAATGCATCAAGTATGCTCAACTTACGCTGCGCATAGAACTAAAACTGAATGTCTAAAATATACACAGGGATGTTCGTAATTATGTAGACTGAAGAGAAAATATTGCGATATAAAAATTTAATTATTGAACGAGAAAAGAAATGCTTAAAAATACTAAGGTAATGTGAATATACTTATCAATAATAATACAAAGTTCTAAATTTAAATTAAGGTAACGACAGACAAGAAATTGGCCCGTTACACATGCCACTCAGTCACAAAAAAAAACAATAAAAAAAATGAATAAGACCCGGAGGAATCCTAAACTAAGCCACCAATTGTTCGAAGAGTTATGATCCAAATTGTATTACTATTATCACCCATACATACAACAACCTTACTACATTTGCTTCCACAGACACACTCACAACCAAACCGGAACAATATTAACCAAAAAGAATACTAAACACGACGAGACCATTGAAACTGAACTAAACTAAAATGAACAATTAACCATAACTAAAAATGTATAACCTAACCTACGTATAATAAACCATATTTGCCTATATACAAACTTATTCAAAACTGGAAAAATTGGGTTTCAAATCTTTGACATGGAACTGACCAACATTCTTTCCATTCAAATCTTGGAGTTCATAAACGAGAGGAGATAGTTTCTGAATAACCTTACAAGCAACATATTTCGGAGCAAGCTTCTTAGAATACTGCCCGCAGACAAGGTAAAATTTCGCTTCGATACCATATCACCAACATTGAAAGTTAAATGACGCTTACGCAAATTATATTGTTTTTCATTACGAAAATATGATTTATGTAATCTTTCTTTGACTTCATCATATAACTCGGGAAGAAAGGCATTTTCTTTAGACCAAAAGAAACGATTTGCTAACTGCACATTATTTAAGGGATCGGGAGTGCTATAAAAATCTCCTGTCACAGGGACATGACGACCAAACATCAGAAACGCTGGAGGGACCTGAGTTACTTCATGACGAGCCATACGAATTGCTTGGGCAATCTCAAAAATATGATCATCCCATTCGCGATGGTTGTCTTTAATGTACGAGGAAATAGCAGTCCCAATGACTCTATTAACTCTTTCAGTGGGGTTAACCTGGGGATGATACCTAGCATTATACCACAAATTCTGTACCTTACCAGATTTCAAAAATGTACGAAATTCTTTGGAAACAAATTGCGATCCATTATCGAATAAAACTGTTTGAGGGACACCAAAAATTGAGAACACTTGTTCTTTCAGAAAACGTATAATTGGTTTCGTAGTAGCCTTGCGAAGAGGTTGAACTAAAACGAATTTTGTAAAGTAATCGGTAACAACAAATAAAAATGTATTTCCATTTTTACTTCGAGGGAAGGGACCCATAATATCCATACTAACCATTTGGAAGGGAAAACAGACATCTTTCTCTTTACCCATTAATCCGGCTCTTGCTAAATTTTCTGCTTTATGAGCACCACAAACACTACAAGACTTAATGTATTTACTAACAGATAACTTTAACTTAGGCCAATAATATTTCTCAGTTATTCGAGCCATAGTTTTCGAAACACCAAAATGTGAAGCAGTAGGATCATCATGACATTCTTTTAATACAGAATCACGATTATCTAAAGGTATAACTAGCTTCCAATCAGAAATATTCGACTCAACGGGAAACGTAGACGGAAGATACTTAAGTAAATAATTATGTACACGAAAATTCGGATACTGATCTGGACTGGACTGTACTTTCTCAATCATCTCTTTATACCATTTGTCGGGACTAAAAGTTGACATATCAAGAGAAGATATTGCACGAGACAAGGCATCTGGAACAATATTTTGTTTACCAGAACGATTCTGAACATCAAACGTAAATTGGGACAAACGCAAGCTCCACCTAGCTAATTGACCAGTTGGCTCATGAAGGTTATGAAGCCACTTAAGTGCCGCACAATCGGTAATAACGGTAAAATTTGTACCTTCAATTAAACACAAATCTGAAATGAACTTCTCTTTGCTTGAATTCGTATCATCATTAAATGGACAACAATATATTCGTCTCTTTAAATGTATTAAACGTGACTTAAATCTTAAACAATCGTTAACTATAGGAGGTAAATCATTATTACTCAAAGCTTTAAAAATTTCATCAAAAGCCTTTTGAATTTCTGTAATTTCTAAATTTAAATCTGAAGGTACAATAAATTTTTCATAAGGTAAATCTTTTTCTGTTGCTAAAATTCCACGTAATTGAGTTCTACATTGATCCTGAGTTAAACAAGGTTTAATTCCACGAGAAGGTAATTCTGAAATAACTTCATACTTCTTTAAATGTTGAGCATTCATTTTGAATTATAGGTACGTAAAATTCACAAAAATACCCACCATAAATGTAAACATAAGGTATAACACAACTTACATAAATATAAATCCTGTAAATGAAAACATACAATACACAAAATCAAAATTCGATATAAAAATATATACTGTAAATGTAAACGTATAATGCACAAAAGAGAAATGTAATATACACTGTAAATGTAATGCAAATACTGACTATAACTACATCAGAGCCCCACGCTTGTAAGCCAATTTATAACAAATAAAAAAATTAAAGAAAATTGTAGTTTTTTGTTACAAAGGTAAATCGCACCACGGTCTGGCTCAGTGAGGTACAAACTTATAAAACTTACTGAATATGAGAACTCGTTCATCAGGTGTGAGGAAAGCAGAGATATTTTCATAGATATAATCAGTATTAGCATTTGTTTTATTTGGGCACCACTCAATTTCTAGGTTTAATAAATAAAATATAACAAAAATTGAGAAAGGTTGTATCTCAGAACATAATAGGTAATCTGAATAAGCACTAAACATCTGTATTTATATGTATATTTAATAAAGCAAAATGTCTGATTAATATCAGAATAAAATAACTAAAACGCTACTTCTTGTACTGCATTACAATCTTAAAATCACTAAATTAAACACAATAGATAAACGTACAATCAATGTATACTTAGAATTCAAAATGCAATTTATTCAACATGTAGGTATTCAATCATGAAACGTATATTGACCAATGTCAACAAATTACAGTTGTGATAGGTTATGAACTCAAATGTTTTTATTTCAGGAGCAGGACTAACTGTTCCTTTTCTTAACCGTATCAAAATAACACAAACTGATTTGTTATTTACTTAACTGTACTGAAAGGATAAGTACTTACTTGTACAAACAAATAGTTTAATCTCGTCTTAAACGAACTGTAGCTTGACAATTTTCATTTCCAATTCCAAGACAAATATACGATAATGTAAAGGTAATTTCCATTTGTAATTAACGTACAAATAACAGAACATAAACGTAAGGGAAGGCACTATAACTTTCCTATGTCTTCAACATAAAAAAATAGACGTACTGTAGCATTTGGTAACATTCAAATATTAGCACCAAATGTTGTTGACCCTACAACAACTAAACGATATAATGAACGCAGAATATGTATAACAGCATGTGATTTATGCAAAACAAAGGTATCTCCATTTAGGTTCATAAAGATGACATTGCATTAATTTGCCATTTTAACAAAGTTAAGCCCGTGACGTCACCCACGCCACTCAATGATACGTAAATTTACCAAAATAAAAGCTTTTCTTGAAGATAAACGGTATTCTTAGTCTTATTCTTGTTCCTGATTCTAATTCTTGTTTCTAATTCCCTAGTCTAATTTCTTGTTTCTTGTTTCTGATTCTAATTCCCTATTAAATATAATATATAGAAAATGTAACTAGACGCCTTTACATACCTTATAAAAGGGAAGCAAAACTTAAAAAAGATAACGTGTTAAAGGCACGACATGATAAAAGGAAATGCATCAAATATGCTCAACTTACGCTGCGCATAGAACTAAAACTGAACGTCTAAAATATACACAGGGATGTTCGTAATTATGTAGACTGTAGAGAAAATATTGCGATATAAAAATTTAATTATTGAACGAGAAAAGAAATGCTTAAAAATACTAAGGTAATGTGAATATACTTATCAATAATAATACAAAATTCTAAATTGAAATTAAGGTAACGACAGACAAGAAATTGGCCCGTTACATAGTCTAAAATAGTGAAACATTATTTACTATCTTTCAGCAAGTTCATTATTTCGTGTCTTATTTTCTGTCCCAAAGGGGAAAAGAGTTCATTTTGAACATGAACACTCAAATAGCCTCACTATACCATAATTGTTGGATTTCTGTTAATTCTAGAGAAATGACCTGATATAGTATCATTAAACTGTGTAATAGTTTCAATTAATTTTAAAAAATGTCCATCTTGTTGCTCGTGCAACTTATTATTTTTCTCTCTAAAACGGTTAAAAATGTAACAGTATAAATTATAATTGGATCCCAACCATCTTTTTCCTGATTTATCAATTCCTCATTTAGCAAATTAGTAGTAGTTTGAGATTCAATCAATTTATTTAAATCAACCCAGAATTTTGTATTACAAATATGACTTTTTGATTTTTCATGACTATCTAGGTTTATCTTTATTTGCTCATTTTTACAAATTTTGCAAGGTATTCGTGTATTTTTTTCATTGTCATTTACTATTTACATCCTTTCCTAACTTAACCTACACTGCCTTCTTCTATTTTGTCCTCTGTCCTCTTATCTATCTTTTCCTTTTCCATGTTTCTTCCATCCTATCGGCTTCCCTTGGTTTTTCTTCCAGTATTTCTTCTACCGTCCTCTCCTCTTCTTTCAACTTCCTGCATTCTTTCATACGTTTATTCGTCTCTATCTCTCCCCCGCACAACCTACATTTTCTATCTTCGTCCCCTCACTTCGTTTTCACATCTAAATCTCGTTATCATTTTCTTTCTTTCCCTCCTCCCTTCCTCCCTTGTTTTATTTCTATCTAACACTCTTGTAGTATTTTACACTCTGTTCTCTCTCATTTCCCCCTCGTGCTACATTGCTCTACCCTTATTTTCTCTTCTTGAACTTCCTCTCTGATGA
Source organism: Vesta saturnalis (assembly GCA_036346205.1). Lineage (NCBI taxonomy): Eukaryota > Metazoa > Arthropoda > Insecta > Coleoptera > Lampyridae > Vesta > Vesta saturnalis. The sequence continues at coordinate 1,191,280 of JARFJB010002004.1, read as the reverse complement.
TATACCCAAGTGTTTCTCTTTCCAGTCCCAGTACCCACTTCCAGTATTGTAACCCTTCCACCTCTTTATACTCTTTACACCCCCACACTTCCGCCCCATACAATACCACACTTTTTATTAGTTTACCAAATAATAGTTTGATTGCCTTATCGTGTAATCCCAGGTGTGTGAATTCCTTTAACTGCTGTATTCCTTCCCCTCTTCTCAACACCATTATCTTCGTTTTGTTTACATTTACTTGCAGATTTTTTCTTTTCAAGTATATGTCCATAGTTTTTGTCATCTCCTTCATTTCTTTTGCTTTCTTCGCTATTAATACTTTGTCGTCTGCCACCGTCCACACTTTCGTGTTCCCCACCACCAACCTCCCACTTATTGTCCCCTTAATGTCTACTCCAGGTCTCCTGTGTATACAGCGAACAAGCTTGGGCTCAATGTACTGCCTTGCCTCAGTCCCTGTTTTGTTACTGGGCATATATGTCCTCTCCATCTCTCCGGGAATACTTCTCCTCTCCATATTTTGTTTATTATTTCCGTCATCATTTTTGCTACCTTTTCTCCTCCATATAATTACTCCTCGGCTAGTATCCCGCCTTCTCCCGTCGCTTTACCTTTTTTCATCTTCTTTTATTCCTTCTCCTTCTTCACATATCTCGTGTACTTTCTTACTTTGGCTTCCTTCTCATTTCTGTCTTTGCTCCCCCTCCAGCAAGTTCCTAAAATATCTCTCCCATCCGTTTATTTGGATTCCCGTTTGTATCCATCTTCTCTTCTTTTCTTTCTTTAAATACTTCCATACGTCTTCTTCCGTTTTTATATCCTTCATCTGCTCTTCCTGTTTCTTTTTGTTTTCCTCCTTTTTACTCTCGCATATTTTCTTGTATTTCATTACTGCTTCTTTATATTCTTCTTTTCGTACCTTCCTTTTTTTCACAGTCTTAGTGTTCTTCTTCTTCCTCTCGGCCTCTTTGCATTCTCTGTCTCACCACCTCTTCCATCCCGTTTTATCTCCCTTCCATCGATTAAACTTGACTTTCTCCGTTGCTTCCTCCATTCTCTCTCATGTCTTGCACACTCTCCTGTACTCCGTTACCTTGCCATATTGTCTTTCCCATTTTCTCTTTGTACTTCTTTATGCTCTCTTCTGTCCATACTTTTAAGGTTATATATTCCTTTTTTTACTATCTCTTCTCTTTCTCTTCCTTCCATTATCAGTTCCAAGGGTTAGTGGCCCGATTCGTCCCTCGCCCCTACCCTGAATGCCTTTACCTTCCCCATCCTCTACATTCGCTATTTCATAGTTTATTATTGATTCTCCCCTCATATGTATGTGTACTCAACCATTCCTCTTTTTTCTCTACTCCCATTAATTATTTCCCACCCCCTTTCATTTCACACTTCCAGCAGTTCTTTCCCTTCTATGTTTAGCATTTTATCCTTTGCCTGTCTCTTCCCCGTCCCTTTCTTTTCTGGTATTTCCCCCTCTTCCACTATTCTCACCTGAAAGTCCCCTCCTGTTATTATCATTCCCTCTTCCCTCTTTTCTATCATCTCTTTCAAGTTCTCCCTTGTCTCTTTCAGATTTCTACTATCGTCATTATTTTTAATTTTACTTTTCCCCACCGTACATTCCTTCCTATAATGCCTCTACTTTGTTGCACTTTCTCTTCTTCTTCTTGTTTCCGTTATTATGCCCCCTTCGTTCTTTTTCTGTTGTCCCTTTCTGCGTACAGCGCCACCCATGATAATTTCCCTGACATCTCCCTTTACCAGCACTCCCGTTCTTTTTCCTCCATCCATATCTCTTGCAATCCCATCACGCCCTGCTCCCTAATGAACTCCCAAAAATCGTGGTCTTTGTTGCTGACGCTCTATAGCTTGAGATAAATGTCTCCAATCATTATACCCTTCAACAAAGGCACTAGGAAAGGTTTCAAATATTTTGCAAGGAAAATAAAATACGCAATCTTTTAATGTAGAATAGATTAGTCAAACTCTTGGAATTCCTTTCCCGTTGCTTAATCTTTTTTATAATATGCGGATGCGAAACGTCTGCAATCTTTATCCAAGAGAAAGTTTACATCTGTTTCTGAAAGTTGGGTTATGCCTAATTTTACAAAACATACTTTAACTTTGTCAGATGGTACGGAAGGCCAATGGGTAGGATCCTTATAAGTATCGTCTTTATGCTTCTTCTGTAGAACATTAGCCTTCTGACTTGTTGTTGACAACAAATTTCAACTCGCGTAATTATAAGGTGTAGTTTTAAACAAGTTATTACCCGCAAAATCTTGCACGGACCGATAAACTAATGGCGACGCCATCGAAAACAAACACAGGTTCCAACAAATTAGAAAATCAGAAGTCTCATTACGTTTTTAAAACAAACATTGACTTCTTTACAGTAATTTCAACCATATTGAATATTTTATTATATAAGGAATAAATATGCCTTAGTAAAATTATCGCAATTTTATCTTAAATAGACAAATACAATGAAAGAGTGGGACGATTTTAAACTATGGAAATTCAGCACATGGTTTCCCGCGAATATTCAAAACTATAAATATTATTGCTTAATCAACCTCACAGTATGCGAGATTCGTAATTAAAAAGTAAAGTGAAAATACGAAATTTCAGTCGTTTTAAAAAAACATTTTTCTAAAGAAATTGACAGATGCGGTCTTAGTACTAACTCGTTAATTGTTCTATTCCTGTCAAACAATTTGAATAAAACTTTAAGGTGTTGTAGGCAAAGGTTTATTGCAACAGTCTGCAAAAATTGACATTTGTATTCTTCATAAAAATAAAATTATGAATGTCTAAACTTGACTATCAAAAAATGCAAGTTACTCAAAAAAATCAAATGGAAACCCCTATTTTTTATTACTCAGATCGATTTAACGTCAAAAATTAAGGTAAGTTTGTTTAAAACTTTATTTTCCTAAACATAACAGTTTCATATTTATTATCAAAAAAGTCCCAATTTTAAAATTTGTGATAAAAATGAGCTACATACTTAAATCTAGTATTCCTTGTTCGTGGTCACCATGGAAACCAAATAATTGAGAATTGAAATAAAGAAAAATATTTGAATAGGTTACTGCAAAAAATTATAAAAATTGATAATTTTGTGATTCAAAAGTCATTTTTGCCAAACAGAAATTTTCCAAGTCATTTTTTTCAAATTCGATATACAACATAAGTGTGAAAATTTAATACTTTATGTGTAAATCGAAAAAAACTACTTTTTACTGCGGAGGTAATACATACTTATCAGCGCATCATTGCACGATAAAGATGCTTATTTATTTTGTTTTTCTTTTGTAGTCAATAATTTAATAAAGTTGTTGACAGTTTGTGTTTTGCTTGATGAAATGGCTCGACTTGAATATTCTAACACAGATTATTTGAATTTAATTTTAATTCACGGAGAATGTCATAGAGTTGTAAAACGAACAGTAAGAACATTTATCGAACGCAATCCTGAGCGCCCCCGACCATCAGCAGATACAATAAGACGTGTGGTTCAAAATTTGGAACAGTTTGGCACATTTAAACACTCTGCGCCTCGCAAAAAAACTGCTATTGGTAACGAACAGAATGAAGTTATAACTTTAGGATATTTCCGTGCCTATCCTTGTAGTAGTAGTAGTAGTAGTGGTTTATTGGACCTTTCGGTATAATCATGATATAACAAACACACAAATACAATTTACAAACAATACCGCCTAGATAGTTATAAATATTTTATAATACAAGTAAAATTTTCCTTAATATATTGGGCGATTTAAAAATTCAAAGAATTCCTCTACCGAATAAAATGGATTGTTTGTCAACAGACATTTTATTTTAGATTTGAACAGCTTTTCATCTGTTATACCTTTATACTCAGCTTGAAGTTTATTGTAAAAAAGAGGTGATGTGTAGATATAAGATTTAAAATTTTTATTATTTTTGCTGTTGGTATGTGAATATTCGCATTGGACCTTGTATTGTAAGAATGCAATTGCGAGTTAAAACTAAACTGATTGAGGTTTCTAAACACAAATACCAGACATTCATATATGTATAAGTTGATGACCGTCATTATTTGGCAGGATTTAAAAGCATGCCTGCATGAATCTCGCCTTCCTAAACCCACCAATGTACGAATTGCACGTTTTTGTGTTTTCAATGTAACTTTTACATATGGTGTATTTCCCCAAAAGAGAATAAATACCATATCGAATATGACATTCAAAATACGCAAAATATAAATTTCTAAGTGGCAAAAAAGAGGATACTTGTTTTAACCTTTTCAATAAGTAATTTGCTTTTGCTAGAGTAATTTGTAGATGTTCGAGGTGACGTAACCAATTTAAGCTATTATCTACATGTAATCCTAAAATTTTGGAGTTATCAACAATATTTATGCTGGTGTCCGTATAATCCCGCCCAGCAAGATTAAATATTAACAGGTTTGTTTTATCGGTGTTTAACGTGAAGTAGTTGTTAGTGAACCATTGTTTAGTTTGTTTGAGAACTTCAAGAATACGATACTGGAGTAGAGAGACGTTCTCAGCCGCAACAACTATACTAACACCGTCTGCATACATAACAACATGTCCATTAATGTTAGAAGGCAGATCATTAACATAAATTAAATACAAGAGGGGTCCTAGTATGGATCCTTGGGGTACTCCCGTTTTGAACATTAATAATTTGGACTTATGGGTGGACACATAATGATTACTAGAGATACCACTTATTTGAACAAATTGATAACGTTCGCTCAAAAAAGAGGCAAATAATTTTAACGCACTACCACGTATTCCATAGTACTGCAATTTACTTAATAATAGACTATGATTGACAGAGTCGAAAGCCTTTGACTGGTCACAGTTTATACTGGCTACAATGTTTTTATTTTGAATGTTAGTGTAAATAGCGCTTAATATTTCATGAATTGCAGTACTCGTAGACCGTTTTGCTCTAAAGCCATGTTGCTCCGTGCAAAAATAGCCATTTTTCACGAAGAAGTCGACCAATCGTTCTTTTATCGACATCTCAAATATTTGTAATTCCATAAACGACGCGAAAACAGATATTGGCTTAACACAAACAACTATCAGAAGAATTCTTAGGAAACATAAGTTTAGACCATACTGTTTACAATTAGTTCAACATTTGAAAGAAGCGGATTTCTTGAAACGTATCGAATTTTGTGAAACAATTTTGCTCAAAATACAAGAAATTCCTAATTTTTTTGACTAATATCATATGGACGGACGAATCTAAATTTACGAAAAATGGCATATTTAATCGCCGAAACTCGCATTTCTGGAATATAGCAATCAAAATAGCAATCCAATTCGCGAATGCCATTTTCAGGAAATTTGGAATTTTAACGTATTTTGTGCTATTCGGAATAACGAAATCTTTGACGTGTATTTTTACAACGAAAATTTGAGAGGTTTAAAATAGTTGATTGTTGCGATTTATGATTACAAATTTAATTTCTAGGAGAAAATTATCTTGAGATATTAAACACTCGAATTCAAACCCGATTAAATCTAGAAAGGGAAAATTTATGGTACCAACAAGACGGTGCGCCCCCTCACAACACCAACGCTGTTTCCATGAAACTTTATGAAATTTTTGAAGATCGTTGGTTTGCCAATAATGGTCCCTTTCCATGGCCACCTAGGTCACCTGATCTTACGCCAATGGATTTTTATCTTTGGGGTCGAATTAAAAATATTGTTTATGCTACACCACTAACGACTAAAGAAGATTGCAAGAGTGCAAAATACCTTCAATTCTCTTTCTCTACAAGAAATTCAAAGGGCTACAAATGAAGCCGTTATAATACGGGTTCAACAATGTCTTGCGTCTAACGGGCAACATTTTGAACACTTATTGTAAATTAATTTACATTTGATCACGAGCAAGAAATACTAAATAAACGACTTTATCGTGTAAGAATGCACTGATAAGTATGTAGTTACTACCTCTGCAGTACAAAGTAGTTTTTTTCGATTTACTCACAAAGTATTAAATTTTTACACTTATGTTGTATATCGAATTTGAAAAAAATGACTTGGAAAATTTCTATTTGGCAAAAATGACTTTTGAATCACAAAATTATCAATTTTTATAATTTTTTGCAGTAACTTATTCAAATATTTTTCTTTATTTCAATTCTCAATTATTTGGTTTCCATGGTGACCACGAACAAGGAATACTAGCTTTAAGTATGTAGCTCATTTTTATCACAAATTTTAAAATTGGGACTTTTTTGATAATAAATATGAAACTGTTACGTTTAGGAAAATAAAGTTTTAAACAAACTTACCTTAATTTTTGACCTTAAATCGATCTGAGTAATAAAAAATAGGGGTTTCCATTTGATTTTTTTGAGTAACTTGCATTTTTTGATAGTCAAGTTTAGACATTCATAATTTTATTTTTATGAAAAATACAAATGTCATTTTTTGCAGACTGTTGCAATAAACCTTTGCCTACAACACCTCAAAGTTTTATTCAAATTGTTTGACAGGAACAGAACAATTAACGAGTTAGTACTAAGACCGCATCTGTCAATTTTTTTAGAAAAATGTTTTTTTTTAACGACTGGAATTCCGTATCTAGTTTATTTAACAAACTTACCTTGAAATTCGACATAGAATCCAAAAATGTACGGGGTGTTCCATTTAAAATAAGCGACTAAGTACCGACTACCGGTATAACCGGAAGTGGTACGAACGTGAAAATATTTTAGATGAGTTAGCCCTAACATCATTACGCTGTCACCAAATTTTCAAAATTATAGTAAGTTTGGTTTAGCAGATACTCATATGATCAGCTTCCAAAGGCGGACCCTGTATATCCAAATAAATACATTGGTTCAATTCAGGCGTTGCTCACAAAAACGTTCATAGTCCGAATTGAACTTCGACTGTTCGGTGTTCCTGTCAGTCAGCACTCAAATTTAGTGTTGACATAAATATGTGCAAATAGTATCAAATCTAGGCAGACCAAATTTTATGTTGAATGATGTATTGAATTGAATACTGACCAATAATCTTTATGGAAATGTTGACGCGGTATTTTTCCAAGAACATCTAGTATATTGCCTTGACAGAAAGCGCTTCAGGTAAGTATAAATGATCGGGAGTTTTTCTTTGAGAATAATGTGACTGCCGTGCATAGAACGAATGCGCAATGCTACAATGAAAGCGATGATGAATGAAATCCCAATGACAATAATATTGATAAAATGAAACCGTTCAGTAATCAACTTCAGTACGGAGTCGGGGTTTTATTGAATCTATTGGTATGTTTACTTCTTTTATTATGAGGCAGTTTGCCATTCAATAAAAGATGATACTGTGTTCTTCTTATTCTAGATCCTGTGACACCAAAGATACTTAAGAATGCCTTGAAACATACTCGATATGCATTACCGTTTGTTCTAATCTTGTAAGAATACACTGTATTATTACTGAATATTATTGTCATTTAGATTTGATTCATCATCGCTTCCATTATGTAACTCTGGATCTACGACCTTGCGGAGCACTTATAATAACATAATAATCATAAATTTATTATGTAATAGTTATTTACGATTCAAGTATCGTAATGTTTTATATTACGATACACTATGGGATAATCCGCTTTCTCTAGACCTTGAATCTGAGTCACTTAAAGTATTAGGTTTACTTTGGAACCCGCTCCAAGATACTTTTTACCGCTAAACCGATAGAGCGACTTTGCACCAAACGTCATATTTTATCAGAACTCGCGAAAGTTTTTGATCCAATAGGTATTTTAGCACCGATAACATTTTTCACCAAACATCTGATCCAACGACTATGGACGCTAGGTTTGGATTGGGATGCCCAACCTCCAGAGGATATTTTGAGAGTATGGAATCAATACAAAACTGAGCTACCTTTGCTTTCAAATATTCGTTTACCTCGACGCCTTGTATATGACAAATATTCTTCTATTGAACTTCACGCCTTTTGCGACGCTTCTGAAAAGGGTTTCAGTTCTGTGGTTTTTTTTCGTGTTTGTGATTTAAAGGGAATTTGGACAACGTTTTTTGTTTGCGCTAATTCCACGCTTGGAACTTTGTGGTGCTGTTTTGTTGTCTAAGCTCGTATCCTTTGTGTTAAACACATACAAATCTATTTTCGTATTTAATCGCATATTTACTTGGTCAGAACCTCAGATTGCCCTTGCTTGGATAAAATCTTCGCCGCATAGGTGGAAAACTTTTGTTTCCAACCGCGTTTCACTAATACAGGAAATTATTCCTCCTTCTTCTTGGTTTTATGTAAATTCTCAACAAAACGCCGCAGATCCTGCTTCACGTGGATTATTTCCTTCTGAAACAATAAATCATTCTTTATAGTTCCAAGGTCCAACTTTTTTGCGTTCGCCAGAGGAGCAATGGCATATTTTTAATCTTCGACCGAAATCTCCTAATATATCAGGCGAAGAACGCAAACTAACATTAGTCAGTTTCAACCATGATCCAACCAATAACTTTTTTGATGATCTTTTAAGTAATCATTCTTCTCTTGCTAGTATACAACGTATTCTAGCTTATATTTTACGATTTATACATAACACAAAAAAACGCTAACCAAAACCAAATGTCGGGAATGGATTACAAGCCAAGAATTACATAAATCTCTGTTACTGTTAGTAAAGCATACACAAGGTTTAGAATTTTCTAGTGAGTTACAAGGTCCAAAATTGTCTAAACCTTTTAAAAGACAACGCATTTTTGGATCCTGAAGCAACATTACGAGTTGGTGGCAGATTAACTTATGCGCAAATTTCTTATGATAGAAAACATCCGATTCTTTTGCCCGACATAGTAGATTAACTGTGTTAATTATTGATCATTTTCACAAAAAATATTTACACGCAGGTTTGCGTACAACTCAATTTTTATTGTCTCAACAATTTTGGATATTATCGCCTAAACGCGCCATTAGATCAGTGTTAGCAAAATGCTTAAAATGTTGGAGAATGCATCCTACCCCTTATCAACCGCCAATGGGTAATTTACCTCTTAATAGAATTTCGCAACTTAAACCTTTTTCTCATGTCGGTGTAGATTACGGCGGTCCGCTCTTTATTACTATGAGTCGTCATCGTGGCTCAAGATCTCTAAAATCTTATATTTGTATTTTTGTCTGCTATGCCACTAAGGCTGTGCATATTGAGTTGGCGTCAGATTTGACGTCTGACGCATTTTTGGCTGCACTACGAAGATTGGTAGCGCGCCGGGGGAGAGTCTCACGCATTTTCTCCGACTGTGGCACTAATTTTGTCGGTGCCTCAAATCAATTGCAAAGGTTAATGCAAAACGCCGCCAGTGTAGAAGCCATCGAATGGCAATTTAATGCGCCTGCTGCACCTCACTGGGGCGGGTTGTGGGAGGCCGGAATAAAATCCATTAAAACTCATATTATCCGCGTTATTGGTCAACAGATTTTATCTTATGAAGAACTGTATACCTTGTTAGTTCAAATAGAAAGCGTACTAAATTCAAGACCTTTAACACCTTTAAGTTCAGATCCAAATGATTTTAATGTATTAACGCCCGGTCATTTTCTTACTATGGAACCACTGACTACCGTACCTGATGACGACCTTTCACAGACACCTGTGAATCGCTTAACACGCTGGCAATTGCTCCAAAGACTTCACCAGGACTTTTGGCGTAGATGAAATTTGGAGTATTTGCACACGCTCCATGAAAGGAGCAAATGGACAAATTCCGATACTCCAGTGGTACCGGGTACCTTAGTTTTGATTAAGAGTGACGTTTTACCTCCTTTAAATTGGCAACTTGGCCGCATTTTAGAAGTGTTTCCTGTAAAGGATAATGTAGTCCGCATAGCAAGTGTTAAAACTTCCAGTGGAGTATTAAAGCGCCCCCTTGTCAAACTGTGCCCGCTACCATTACGCGAATAATTTTTTTTTTATTTTTTATATTTACGCTCTTTCAATAAAAAAAAATTTTTTTTTTGGGTTTTGGTTAAAATTCTTTGAATAAATACTTGTTTATTATTTTCTTTTTTTTATATATTTATCTAAGTTTCAAAAAAAAAATGCTTGGTTTTCACTCGCATTTTTCGCCCGGGAGAATGTTATGACTCCGATAAGTTTCCTATTTTGTACATTTATAACTTACTTTACTTTTGTACATTTACTACTTATATTTAAATTTATAAGTATTGCCGCAAAGTTCTAAGAGCTTTGCTTTGGGGAACGGGCGCGGAGGTAGCGCGCTCTTCGAGCGGCCGGTTTTTGGATTAACGTCCATATAGTCGCGTTAATAATTTATCGCCGCCTTAATTAATCTAAATTTGTTATTTATTGACCAAATTTTCACGCTGATACTCATTTAAAAATAGTTATCGTAAGGTTATTAGATTACCTTTTTTAATCTATATACAACGTGTGTGACCGGATTCCTTAACCAACACCACTGGGAGCTCCCAAGAAGAAGAAGTATCGTGGAATAAGGGTAACTAAGTCACACACTTTCAACCTTGTTCTTCATAATATTCATATTAATGTACATGAAAATATATACAGTCCATTTTTCTCTTAATTAATAAACCCCCTTTTCTCTATCCAAGCGTAACAAGTGTGATAAAGTAAGACATTACGATATGTCATTAAATGTCGTAAAACTTGACATTATTTCATGTTGATAGTAGATAAAGGTAATTAACAAAAAAATTACACACATTCGTCAGGAAAACAAAAAATAGCATTAAACTTGTTAATTAAGAAAATACAACTAGACCCTATATAAGTACTGTATTTGATTATAAAAAAAAACAGATATATTGTAATTAGGTTACCCTACAAGGTACTACCTTAAGGTCTTTGAAATATTTGATGGCGATGATGTGCTAAACGAATGTAATCTGTTCTAATATTGTAAGTACGTGCAACATTGTTTGTCTCTATAAACGAAGACTTCTATGTATGAACATAACTTGCTGCTTCAAGAATACGTAGAGACGTGTTTGTAAGTATGTTTAATTGAATGAAAAGTGGTACACAAGATGTTTTGGACGAAACTTTAGTAATCACTCGAATGGCTCGTTTTTGTGAAAGTAATAAGTTGTAAGAATGAGGACTGCAACCCCAGATGACTATACCATATCTAAGTCGTATTGAAATTAAACTGGTTTAATAAAGCTTACGCATATAATCATTAATTGTAGTGAAACATATAAAACGGGAACATCTGCAATAAGGAAATAACACCCTGTAACTGCCTACTTAGATATAGCTTTCATATTACACTTACCTACAACCTTGACCTGTATGTCTGTCAGGTATTTGCTTTACTACATGCTTTATATGTGCAAGACCGATGACTTTCTTTTCCTTTATGGCCGATTCTTTTTTCACACATTTCGGTTTCTTTTTCCTCCAGTCTGTTAAGTACTGTCATCACAGAACTGTGAGTTCACAATCGCCATAATTATACTACTAACACTCAACACGAACTATTCTAACATAACCCTAAAGTTATGACAAGTAAGTCAGTTGAGTATACTGTACTGCTTGGGAATTTCCGGCAGAAACAGTCATTGTCTAGGACTATGGCTATTTTTGCGGAAACTGGAGTAGACTATGGTTGTTCTTGTAGTAGTACCTAATGTTTCCCTGCTTATAACTCTTAGTCCAGTCACGTTAGACGTAAATAAATCTGGGGAATTTGGAGTACTGAACTGAATTTTTGCATAGACTATTAGTTTGTCATTATAAAGTTGGGTAGAAACCCCAGCAAAAAAATCGCTGGAGTATATTGAGATATCAGAGGTCAAAGGTCACAATTTTGAGTTTTTTTAGAAATACTCGCTTACTATGCAACGTGCGCCATTAAAAGTTGTTATAAACGCTGTAGCTAGTAAAATTGACTACAAGACTGATAACTTGAATTTTTTTTCGTGCGATTAGCCGTTTCTGATATATAGCGCAGAGATGGGAGAGCGCGCGCTCAGTTTATACAATAACGCGACGCAAGGAGGTTAATTCACTTTTACCGATTACAGTCATGATAAAATGAAACCAAGTATAGCAGTCCCAAAGATGCGCAGTAGTTCGACCAATCAGAAATTTATCCAACATACAAAAAGCAACATGGCAGCAAGTCTAAATCATAACCTAATATAACCTGAGCATACCAAAATTGGAAAAGGGAATGTAGAAACTCGGCTGTATTCTTCCAAGAGTTTGGACAAGTTTGCTGGTTGCAAGAAACACATTCTCTTCTTGCACGCACAAAGTCAAAGTTCAACCTTTTAAAATGTTTGAAAAAAACCTGCATTAAATCGCATGGCTGAAATGTTCCAAGATGAAACCTGCACCCCAGACAAATTATTTTCAAGCGGTGTACAACGCTCCAAAATTGGAAAAAAAGCATCGATAATTTCAGGTAAGGATTAATTATAACATTACCACGGCTTGATATTATTATGTCTTAGATATACACATTTCATAGATTCGACAAGACTCAATAGACAGGTTCATCTGGCGTCGCTGTCCCCTTCTAGTGAAGCAGCTCGGCAGCACATCCATCGAGTCTAGTAGGTAAAGACTTGGTTAAGAAACAAATATCTAGAACTTAAACCCGATTTTCCTTCAGGTACAAACTTGGTTCGGGGAAAAGTTAGAACCCGTTCAATGAGGCTGGCAATTGGAGAACGAGATCATGCAGCCAGCAACAACAACATTACCTACAACACCAGAGCAACTGTTAAACGCAATTTTTTGTAATTGCAGGAAGGGGTGTGGTTCAAAGTGTAGCTGCAGGAAGGTCGGGTTAAAATGTATCGCTATTTGTAGTCAATGCCTGGGGCGTGCGTGCCTCAACTCTTCTCCCACATTACAAGCGGAATTTGACGATGAAGTGTGCGAAGTTGAAGATATTTCTGCGATGACAGCGGAAACCGAAGAGACGATTAAACAGAAAGAGACGAATCGCCACAAGAAGAGGGCGAAAGAGACGTAGCGAGTGGGAACGAAGAAGAGGACTAATAATTACCTACATTATTTTAAAAATTCCCTTCAATGATAATCATACCGTAGCGAAGTTAACGTGGGAAAGTAAATTAACCGCTTTTCGCCGCGTTATTGTATAAATTGAGCATGCGCTCCCCCATATCTGCGCTATATATCAGAAACCGCTAATCGCACGAAAGAAATTCAAGTTATCAACCTTGTAATGAATTTTATTAGCTAATAATAACTTATAATAACTTTTAATGGCGTACGATGCATAGTAAGCGAGTAATTCTCAAAAAACTCAAAATCGCGACCTTTGACATCTCATACCTCAAAATGTTCCAGTGATTTTGTTGAACTTTACAATGACAAAATAAAGGTCTGTACAAAAATTCAGCTCAGTACTCCAAATTCTGCAGGAAAATCCTAACATGACTGGACTATATGGACTATGGATGCTTTGATGAAACCGAGTTCACCAATCGAACGGGCGTCTTCAAATCTATATATATATATATATATATATATATATATATATATATATATATATTATATTATATATATATATATATATATATATATATATATATATATATATATATATATATATATATAAACAATCAGAAAAATTTAGTGGGTAGCAGCCAAGGTTGTGGGGCTAGTATAAAATAAAGAAATGATCCTTTGTTCAAGGGAAGCTGGTAAATTTATTACCTTGGTCAACCAATCTACAAGAAGTTATGCGTTAATAATACATATACATTAAAATAAGATAGTAACTTACGATCGTGGATACAGTTAAAACAATGAAGCAGCATTGAAAGAAGATATTTCAATTTAAATTTAAATTATATGTCAAAATCAATTTTTGGACTTTGACAAAAATCATTGTCATAGTTATAGGAAAACAAAGAAATTGGTTATGAAATCAATGTATAAGTAGATTAATATGTTGAATGTGATTGTGTGGTAAGTGTAAAAGTGTTATGAATAGGATTATTTAAAATTATTTGAATGTCTATTATTACATTGGACTCTTACTTCTATGTGGGACATTCTGAAGATTAATACCAAATAGAGTGATTCGTGATAACTCTTTTACACTAAACAAAATGGTAAAATCCACACAAAATAAATCCCCTTCTGCCACTAAGGGTTAATCCGTTAATAGTTCATCCTATGATTTCTGTGTTTATCTAGATAAAGTATGTTAGAATAAATTATGTTTAAATTTTGAGTGTCACTTCTCTTATTCATTACTTAGTCTGTACAGCGTATATGGGCTATTTCTAAAAACTTTCTTTTGAATAAATTTGATTCAGAGGTCAAGACTTGCACTTTGTCGAAATCAGGGCTGTGTCCAGTGGAATGTACGTGTTGTGACAAAGCACAAGCATCTTTTCTAAATTTTTCTGATTGTTTTTTAACTTAATCAGCCACGATTAACAACCTTGATTATATATATATATATATATATATATATATATATATATATATATATATTGAAATGTCTAGATGGAATTAAAATAAATTTAAATCTTTGATGGGGTTAGAGTTGTAATTTGGGGAAATAAAAATATATTATTTTATTTGTACACCGTACTAGCTCAAATCTCTTTTGGGGATAGAGTTCTGATTTGAAGGGAATTATTAACTGGTTCAATATTATGTGGATTCCACGTTATATCAAAGATCCTATATGTTAAATGTACCTTATTAAAATTTGTACCATAACGCATGCGTTGCGAATTCAATGAACTCAAGTACCAAACTGTCAGATTTGTTAAATGATGACTTCTTAAAATTGTGATTTTAACTTGATAATTGAAATTAAAATTTGGAAATAAAACTAAATTCTACTTGTTTTGCAGGTGTTTATACAACTATTGCATAAACATTTACACCTATACATAAAAATAATAAGTGCAGGAAATCACACAAATAAAGATACAACTAGCAGGGTTAAGATTAAAAATTAACTCACATGTGCATAATCCTATCTGCAAACGGATGTTTTCATACAGCTGGTTCCAATTATTCATGTAAGCTCTTTCCAATTGATGATCGAAGTTATTGATGCACCAAGTTCGCTGCTGCAATACGTCCAATAATTTCACACTGGCCCTCGGATTGATGGTTGCTTTGTTGTGGTAAACGTACTTATTACATGCTTAAAAGTTTCACTCAACCACAAAATTTATTGATAATAATATTTATTTAATTGTTTTAATTCAAACTTATCGGTTTATGTAATGTTTTAAGATTGTAGAAATTTTAAATTATTATCACTTTCTTTTTAGCATCCGAATGGAATATTAATTATTAAAATGTGGCAGCAGGAATAAAATACCAGTTGGAAGAAAAAATGATTACAATTTTATTTTGGAAAACGTAACCACAAATTAAATTAAACAAACGAACTTTTTTAAAATCGTCAAACATTAATCGTAACAACTGTGAAATTTAATTCGTAATAAGCTTTACGAACATGGACAAATATCGGCAACCTAGCTTTATTTTAACAAATGTAGGTTAAAAACAATTGTTTCTGAACTTCTCGTCTCTCCGTTAAACTTGTATTAAAATCTCCCGATAATAATTGTGGTTAAATAACTTACTTGCTAAACACAAACACTACACTTTTTTAAACTTTGCAAAACAACTGGATGAATAGAAAAATATAGAGAGAGATTCTGCTCAGGAGCAATTCTTTATATACCCTTCTGTTAGTTACCACATTTTCATTTTTTTTTAGAAATCCAAATAATGTAACCAAGTCTATGATTGGTCAGAATAAATTCGAAAACTTAACTAAACTGTAAATTATGCTATAACTTTTTTATAAAGCTATTGATTTAAATTTTAAAAACAGAAATGGAATCTGTGCTAAATTCTGCACAATTTGATACCAAACTTGGTATAACTCTCTTAAATATTCTACGAATGACTTATTCTAAACTGAAATTGTTTATATCTAAAAAATCTTACTATCTACACTTAAATTAACTACATATTTGTGATCTGGACGAAAATGTGTATTAGAAAACATTTATTATATGTCCAAAATCTTAAATTTAGAGGAAAATTCTGTTTAACATAGGAAATTTGTATAGTCAACCCCACTTCACAAATTTATGTTCAAATCACTTGTATAAGTTAAATTACTGTATGGAAATGAGGAAAACCTCCTATTAATCACATTAACAAATCATTTTAAGCTCATATTAATCTAAAAAAACTATAAATTTGTAAAAAAACCTTAAATTTAAAACTTAACCTAACTTAATTTAAATATACAAATAATTTGCGTTTAAAACGTTCAAATTAACCAAAATGTTATCCATATAACTTATAAAATCTGTCTTTATCATATTCAATGTTCACCTTGCTTGTATTGTCTAAATTTAAGTCACTTTAATAAACCATATTGTCTAACACATTTCTTCAAAAATCTAACATAAATATGTATTTGCATGTAAATTTCTTTATGTAAAATTGTTCTGTACAATGTTCCTAATGTTTATTATGCACCACTTTGTTTATCGCACATCCGCTTCCATTTATATTGTGAGTAATGATTAAATTATGTTCGTATTGTAACCCTTTCTTGAATTTTAACATTTTTCCTGCATTTTATCTTACTTGTAATATGTCCCTAATATAAACATAACTCTACACTATGTGTTAAACACCTGTAAAACATTAAAATGCCAAAATACTTTTAATGAACTGTAATATAATGAAACAAAACTAAGTACTTAATCGTATTTACAGAAATAACTTTATTTAACCTTCCTGGCGTGTTTTTATGTAGCACAATGCTTTTTATGATTGAACCAAACTGTACAAATTTTATTAAGCCTGTTTTAACCAAAACAAATCCACCTTCTTGCAATCGTATACCAAATTACATCAATTAAATGCATCGTAAACATATCATACTTGATCTCAAATTGTTCTAAAGAAATTACCAGTTTAAACTCTCCAATCCCTGTCTTAATCTTATCTAATCATCTCAATATATATATATATATATATATATATATATATATATATATATACTATGGCTGTTTTTGTAAGCAACGCCTCAATTGCGTACTTTTTCCATTATATTACATTATAATACGAATACATCAGTAATGACATATTAAATTCACTAATGTCTATATATTTCATATCAATAACTTTGTCATTTTTAACATTAGTGTAAAATGTCATAGGAACTTTTTTGTTCAGAATTTAATTTTCTATCGATTACGGATATTGCATACTGGGTGTGCCATTTAAAAAAATGGAAATTTTTGACATAACTCGCGAACACGAAGTTTAATTTTTATTTTGATTTCACCATCGTAACGAGCGGAAAAAATACTACTTCTTTGCCCATTTAACCGACTTCGTAGCACCAATAATAACGAAGGTAGCAATAGTGCCGACTTAGCTTTGAAAACCCTGTATATATATATATATATATATATATATATATATATATATATATATATATATATACTTTTATAATAACTTTAATGGCGTACGATGCATAGTAAGCGAGTAATTCTTAAAAACTCAAAATCGTGACCTTTGACAAGTTATACCTCAAAATGCTCCAGTGTCTTGTTGAACTTTATAATAACAAAATAAAGGTCTGTACAAAATTCAGCTCAGTACTCTTAACGTGACTGGACTATCTGGACTATGGATGCTCTCGATGAAACCGAGTTTACCAATCGAACGGGCGTCTTCAAATCTATATATATATATATATATATATATATATATATATATATATATATATATATATTATACAGCGAATTTCGAATTTTTGGACTATGGCTGTTTTTGTAAGCAACGCCTCAATTGCGTACTTTTTCCATTATATTACATTATAATACGAATACATCAGTAATGACATATTAAATTCACTAATGTCTATATATTTCATATCAATAACTTTGTCATTTTAACATTAGTGTAAAATGTCATAGGAACTTTTTGTTCAGAATTTAATTTTCTATCGATTACGGATATTGCATATGGATTTTGCCAAATTTAATTAATATGGAATTGATATATTATATATAATATATATATATATATATATATATATATATATATATATATATATATATATATATATATATATATATATATTTATATATATATACTATAATAATTTTAATGGCGTACGATGCATAGTAAGCGAGTAATTCTTAAAAACTCAAAATCGTGACCTTTGACAAGTTATACCTCAAAATGCTCCAGTGTCTTGTTGAACTTTATAATAACAAAATAAAGGTCTGTACAAAAATTCAGCTCAGTACTCTTAACGTGACTGGACTATCTGGACTATGGATGCTCTCGATGAAACCGAGTTTACCAATCGAACGGGCGTCTTCAAATTATATATATATATATATATATATATATATATATATATATATATATATATATATATATATATTATATTAACAGCGAATTTCGAATTTTGGACTATGGCTGTTTTTGTAAGCAACGCCTCAATTGCGTACTTTTTCCATTATATTACATTATAATACGAATACATCAGTAATGACATATTAAAATGCACTAATGTCTATATATTTCAGTGTTCGATGTATGCAAGACATAGTAAAATCACATCTGTAGTCTTTAAGAAACACATCTTATTCGAATTTTGCAAAGCCACTATTTTGGCCTTTTTACCATAAAGCGGATAGTTTTGGTATTCTTTCAATTTTTACTAGTTAAAATGACGTTTACTCTAGCAAGGAAAGATAATTACTTAAATATACAAGTTAAGGACATACATAATTGTGGTAACTGCTACACAAAGGTGAGTGTTATATATTTTTAAATATAGACATTTCTTAATTGAATTACTTAATAGAAGGTTTCTTAATTCGATAGATTGGAGTGCTTTCATAGAAAACACTTACACAACTGCAATTATAATAATGGGCTACTGATAATTCAACTTAATACAGTTTTAACGACATGGACAATTTTGGTATTTATGATTCTCTTTATCCAATTTACATTTTAAGAAAATGGATTGGTTTAAACAAGTTCAGAATTGATTATACTTCCCAACCAATAAAAATAGTCGAGATAAGGAGATGTGGTTTATATAAAATATCATTTTATATCTTTGTTGCAGTGTTGTTATTCTTTCTGCTTGCAATAAACAGGGAATCAATTGACTTTTATACTGGAAACGACGTTATAAAGCAGCTCATTTACTTATTTGGAAACTACATCACTATTGCTTTAATTGTATCTTTAGTACTTTCAAATGAAAGATTTTCAAGAAATTTTCTAATTGACGTT
The DNA here is from genome assembly GCA_036346205.1 of Vesta saturnalis. NCBI lineage: Eukaryota > Metazoa > Arthropoda > Insecta > Coleoptera > Lampyridae > Vesta > Vesta saturnalis. Next base: position 1,171,915 of record JARFJB010002004.1, on the reverse strand, counting down.
AACAAAATGAAAGAATTCGATTTAATTGTTGCGCATCTTGGTGTAATAATCAATTATAAACACATAAAAAGTTTTATGGGTTTTTGGATTATGTTTCATGCCTTTATTTTGGGAATTAGTTTTATTATTGACATGTTACAAAAGAACAATAATTTTATGGTTCATATAATTAGACTTATATTTTCTTTCATGGCAATGACTTACAAAAAAACCTTTACAATTTCGTATACTTCTTCGATATATGTAATATCGTATAGGTTTAACACCTTGTCTGAATTGTTATTCAAAGCTCTCAAATGTAAAGGATTATCGTCCGTGATCCCGAAAATTGCTAGCGTTCATTTAGAATTGCATGAAGCAATTATAGACATCCTTAAAAAATATTATCCAAAAACTATTCTGTTTTCTATTGCTTCAAATTTTCTTAAAATTTGTATTCTTTGGTATTATATATGGGAGAGTACATATACTGGCAACTTGACCATAGAAGAAATTGTATCACATACGTATTGGATAACAATGTTTTTAATTGATACGGGGGAAATTGTCTATTTTTCGCATTTTCTGCAAGTACAGGTAAGTTTATAATTTTTTGGATAGATATACGCAAAGAGGACATGATATAGTGTGATCTTTTTGTTTTACTGTTTATTAATACGTTCTTGTAATGTCTGAATAATATTATAGTTAGGTATACCAAAATTGTAATAAAAATAGGAGAACTCTGAAAAAAATTTGTGTCGTTTTAGGCCAATAATATGAAGCAAGATCTTTTAAAGATAGTAAGTCTATATCCAAATCCAAATTCTTTAAATGAGGTTAGTAAAGTAAGTAGGTATTTTGTAAATCAGAATTATTTTTTAGATAAATAACTTCGCTCTCCAACTTTTACACCACGACGACAAAGTAGCAGCGGGTGGTTTCTTCTTAATTAACTTAGAACTTATTTTTACGGTAATGTACTGAAATGATTAGTTTTTTATATATTGATTAATGTGATAATTTTAGATGATTAGCTCAGGGTGTACCTTCATGATAATTTTGACACAATTTGATTTAATTAATTAAATAACTATAAAACAGAATTGTTGAGCATTTTTATAAAATAAGTGTAGCAGTAACCTAATTTCATTAAAAAAAAATGGTATATTTGGTAGTATTTTTTATAAATATACACTATGGTATTCATTTCGTAAAAATATGTGTCTACATTGCAGCACAGTTACATACATACGCACGAAATTAATTAGGTAATTTCAAGTACGTCACACGACGTCACAAGCTCCGTCTCTAACAGCTGATCTTGAACAACTTGTGTTAGCGTTTTATAGGAACCAACGTGTTTTGCTGTGATTTTTGAGTGTTTTCTCCAGAAAAAAATCATGACAATTGACTTATTGTAGTGTTAAATGTTAAGATATTTCATAGTCAATTAGTTAACATTATTAGTGTAAATTATAGTTGGGTTAGATTTTATGAACACGTATTCGTGCCTTTACGACATTGCAATACAAAATTTATAAGTATTTTGTTACTTGATTTGATAAAGTAAAGCCCATGTGAAGTTTGGTAAATTCCAGAACAAATGGCTTTAAGTGATTCCACCATCTTCTTGTGAAATATAAGATATCGAGCCTGCTTGTGTTATCCCTAAGAGAACTTTAATAGTCTTATGATATTTATAAGTAGACCAAGTGGTGCATTTTATTTCCACTTTTTTTGTTTTTTGCAATTTAATTGCAAATCAATCTATAATTATGGTGATTCTATTGCCAAATTCCTGGTTAAAACAAGATGACATTGCTTTTATTAATTTGTCTCTTTAAGGCCATAGAATAAATTTACATAGTCGAAAGTACATTACATTTAGTGTCGAATAGAAAATTTTAGAAATAGTTGGGATACTAACATGAAATGTATAAGAAAAAAACAAAGTAAAGTCTAAATTTAACCTGAGTTTGATTGACACTATCAAAAAATGATTGAACTTATTTATAATAACTGCTTGTGGTGCTATTTAGATATAAGGTTCAATTAATTTTGTAAATATTACATTGAAAACCTTATAGCTTGGTATTCCAGTGTAGTAACGAATCTATAACGTACACATTTTAACATATCATAGCCAAAAGAGCCTTATCTTGAATGTAATTCTTTAATTTAAGGAGTTTTATGATAACTAACCTAAAAATCGCACGAACTTTTCAATATTATGTAGGATAATTGTTCACTTCATTCACGTATTTCTGATGAATTGTATCAATACAATCCTCATCTGCAAGTATTAGCACAGAAACATTTTTACCACCTACGATTTTCGATAAAATTGTCAGAAAACAATCACATCCCATAAGAACGTGTGTTAAAGTTGTCCAACATCAGGCAAGGTCACACGTTGTGACGTCACTTGAAAATGCCTAATTGGTCACTGATGAAAAAAATTGTAATGGTGGACTTTTTTCAGTTAATTTCATTAACATTCTACACAAAATGACCAAAAAATGTTCTTATTGAGTGAGCATCTATCTTTGCCTTTATCAACAATTGTAAATTTATTTCAAAATTAAACGCACGACATTAGCTAAACCAAAGTGATACAAAAAATATAAAAGTGAACGACAAAATAAGCTTAACCTGTAAGATTCATTTTAATTGAACAGAATAAATTAAGGCGAAATTATATAATTACGTAACGATTACAAGTTACAAATATTGGTCACTTGATTCTTCTGAAGAACTACTATCAGAGTGCAAATTTATAACTACTTCCAACATATTTTCTATTTTACCATCTAAATCTCACATTCGCTTTTTCTAATTAATTGCATGTTCCACACAATCATACCATTTTTGTGCTGTAACATTGACTATACCTTCATCCAACAGGTTTTTTTACATCAGCAATTTTATATGTCGTATTATTGACCACTACGTAAGATTTAACTTGTCCCCATATCAGTTAAGATGATAGAATATTGTTTTACTAATTGCAATAGTTCTATTTTTAATAAGCCCCCAACTGTTGGTGTTACAGGTTTGCTATGAAGCCACTCGATGATATCACCTTTTCGCCAACTTTGGGTAGAAACTTTTTCAGTTTTAATGCTGTGATAAGGAGCATTATCCATTGCGATCACACAGTTATCTTCTAAAAACGCTAAAGCACTTACCAACCTATTTTTAAACACCTCACCATTCATTTCTTCATGGTAATCACCTAAAACAGTTGGTAGAAGTAAATTTGCAATTATAAACTTAAACTTAAACTTGAACCTTCCACAAAACCTGCACAACAATCAAGAATTCTCCTTTGCACGATGGGTCTTTGATGCCGGCTGAAAAATCATGCAAGTGTGCTTGCCTTGCAGATGTCACATTAGTATCTTTCCAAATCTTATTTTTCACATGCCCCGCATTAACCCAAGCTTCATCTATATAATAATTTTTTTTTCCCTCTTCATGATACTTTTTGATAGAAGTTAAGTATTTGGGTCTCCATAAAACAATTTCTTTTTCTTTAATTAAAATAGTTGTTCTGTTTCGCTTCTCATATTTGAATCCCAACTTTTGCAATATTCTCCACAAAGTCATGCGTTTGAAATCTGGTGGTGAATCATCATTACAGCTCTTAAGAGATTTACTAAAGTAGGTAGTTCATTTTTAAAAAGAACGAATGCACATGCTTTCGGATACTTTTTTAAAAAGTCGTATATAGTGACTTTCACGTGTTCGTGTCTTTTTAGGGGAACGTGCAACACCAGAAATCTTTATTTCTTTAATAATGTTCCACAACATTCTCTCCAAGGCCGGACTCTATAGATGTTAATTTAACAGCTTCCGATTTACTTCTATTTACCCTGTTTCGTACATAAATGTTATACGCTATCAATCTTTGACGCACTAATTTAACCTTATTGTTATTTAACAGTAATTGTTCAGCCATAATACACAAAATATGGAAACACTGTAAAACATGTTTATTTCACTAAATGTTAAAAGTAGGTTAAGATTCTTACGTTAGGTAAATGATGCAAGTACGGTAGAGTTCTGCAAAAAAACTATAATGTAATATGTAGTAAAAATGAAGGATAGGAGAACATAAATGAAAAACACGAGTATTACAAAGAACGCAAAATAATGGAGTTAACAAAACTATATCACAGCAGGACAACCAATTTTACCAATATAACTTGAGTTTTATATTTCAAATATCACTATTTTATGAAAATACGTTCTGTTTTTGGAAAAAAAGGAAAAGGAAAAGGCCACGCATTTCATTCCTTCCCCAAGGGGGAAGGCGGGCTGCTCGAGTTCCTTTCCGACCTCCTTCAGCCACAATAATGGGTTTCCAGCATACATACATACATTACGTATATATGCATGGCGGTATTAAGGATGGGTGTGGTCAGGATAGGATCGGAAGGAACGGAGTTAGGGTTCTGAGGGGGAGAATACTACCCCAGCATTCGCCTAAGCAGCCGCACATGGTGTGCATATACGCAGTGACCATGCCGCTACATGTGTATGAGGAAAACCCCCTGAAAAAACCTCATACAAGGTAGACGGTAACGGGAATCGAACCCATTACCTCCCGAATGCTAAGCGGATCGTGTCACCACTACGCTACCAGCTCGGTTGTTTTTGGAACGTATTTAAATACTGTGATAAGTATATAGTGAAATTAATTTGTAATTGTATCTTTCATTTGTTCTAGCGCACACATTTTTTTCTAAATATGAGAATAATACCGTTCCGTTTCATTGCTTGAAAAACCGCTGCAAATTGTATCAATACTTCCACATCAAAAAATCGGTTTTTTGTAAATAACTCGAAAATATTTTAACACTACAAAAAAAATTACAACAATGATTTTCGATCAGAAATTTGATTTTCTATTCAAAATAATCGTGGGGACGAGTTCCAAAATCGAGTTTTTTGGAAATATTTCGAAAATGAAAAATTTTCGAAAAAAATTCAAATACACTTTTTGTGAGAAATTTTATTTCCTATCTAATGGTATTTTTGGTTTTTGAATATATTAAGTAGTTCCAGAGATATTTAGGAAGAACCCGTTTTTTAAAGTGACGGTTTTTTTTGTTAATATCTTGTAAACCGTTTGTTGTACAGAAAAACTGTAGGGACAAAAAATACTCACATTTACATTACTAATCACATATTAAAGAGAAAAAATATTAAAAAATAAAAATTTGCAAAAGGGCTACTTACCCCCCCCCCACCTCCCACCCCACCCCACCCCCAATTTTACCTCTTTTCCCATACCCCACTGACCCCAACAATCAGTAGGTAGTGGATAGTTGACATCTATATGTGTGCCAAATTTCAAGTTGATATGTTAAGTCCTTCGAAAGTTATGGAGTACATACACATACAGACAGGCACAGACAAGATTTTTTTGCTCAAATTTTCTTTTTGGGCGTTTTCCAACATTTTAAAGCGATTGAGCAAATACAAATTTTTGAAAATTTTTTTAGCGATACAGTACTTCCCATCCGTTAGATGAAGTAAAACTAAAATCTACATTATTTCTTCAATTGATTCAATATACATCTACAATTCAGTAAAGCTTTTAAGATTAAAGATTTTAAGATTTTAATTTTCCGTATTAAGTGCTCTATTTGCTGCCTTCTTGAAAATTTGACGTTTGTATTGTTTTTGTCATTATGATACTATTCTTTCTGTGGACTTCTTGGGCTCAATGTGACCTACATTTGTCTAAAGACTCGTTTTATATACACATAGTCCTTGTCTAGTTACACGTGTCTAACAAAGTTGAGAACCACACATACCTAGTTAATCCTTTTAGTGGTACAGCAAACGCGATGATGCTCTCACAATCATATTTAGCTAACAGCATTAGTTCAGGTCCCATGCTTGCCTTTCACACATTTGAAGCTGGTATTTGAGATTTCAACCATACACAGATATTTTTAGCTTGAACCGACTAGCACAATACCCTTTTAACAAAGACGTGGACCAACTATTTTTAGCCATGACGCGACTACCTTCTAGTGAGGACATGAACCGGATATTTTTAGCTATGACGCAACCACCTTTTAGCGAGGACGCGCACAGCCTATATTTAGGCACACGTTCACCATTTTTAGCCACGCTAACAACCATTTCTACTTATTTTTCTAACTACCTTTTACACCTTACACAATCTAGTGGCTTATCTGGTTACGAGCTATTTTTAATAATGACACGTATCAATTATTTTTAGCGAAGATACTGTCACTATCATGTTTAACTAAGACGCGAAGCAACTAGCGCGATCACCTTTTAGTGAGCACGTGACTCAGATATTTTTAGCTACCATGCAACCACCTTTTAGCGAGGACGCGCACCGCCTACTTTTACCCACGCCCCTCACTTAGCCACGATATCAACCATTTTTATCTATTTTCTAGCTACCTTTCACAATCTAGTGACCTTTCTAGTGACTTTTTCTAAATTTAGTTACTGTTCTAGCGACATAGTGAATTGGGTACGGCCTTATATTATTACTCATCAACGGTATTAGTTGTTTATTTGCTTCATTGAAAAACCGGAAACTTGTAAAACTAAAACCCGTACTTAGTAACAACTAGTATTCAATACTCATATCACACACTTAAGAGAAAGAATAAACAATATTTACAATAACATTGATTTTCAACGAATTACACACACACATATTTGTCCAGTGTAGCACAATCAGTGCATAAATAATACTTATGTAGATTTAACGTAAACCATATCTCTTCAACAATTTATCGTTACAAAATTGGTAAAATTTTGAACACAAGAAAATGATCCCATTGGATCTGTAGTACAATTTAATCGCACCTAGTCACAAAATTGTAGCACTAAACTGTGTAAACTAACCATATACTAAATACGAACCAAAAATTAAAAGTCAAACCAAAGCAAAGAAATTCAACTAATCTAAAACTTTGCTTAAAATATAAATTATCTAACCTCAAACATGACGTAAAATTAAAAAATGTAATCACGAATATTATAAAATGTTAAGCGTAACCCGCATTTTTTCTGCTAAGTATGTTTAGAATAACGTAAATTATAATTATTTCATATCAACTCGAAGTAATACGCTAAATTATTTCTTATACCCAAAATTATTTTTTCTTCAAGCTGTAACGTGTCAACTTAGTGGCTTCACGTTCTGTTAAAATTAAATAATTTCTTGTACCTGTTGGTAGGCAACACACTTTACCTGGGTACGAATTGAGAAATATGACAACATTGCGCGAAATAATTCGGGTGTTTAGGAAAATGATAAGATTTTATTTGTTAAAGGCATCAGGTGACTTTCTGTTGGTCTTCTTCGAGAACGCCGATTTTGACGAAAAATGCGTCAAAAACAATGCATGTTTGGGAAAATTTCTTTCAGTCATTTTTAAAATTAAGCTACATACAACCTGACGCTGGTTTTACAATCTCAAGATTGGGCGAAAATTATACTAAGTAATTTAGTGTTGGTTTTATACGGTTACAAAGTTTCTTAACAAACAATATGCTCCTCGTCTTGACGGAGTTAAGTAAAAAATTTTCTTAACAGTAGTACACCTTTTCCCGTGAATAGTTAAGTAATTACACGTGCTGTATTAGCACTCTGCTTGTATCTGAAACATTTGATTCTCTAGGTTCTTCCTTTGGTTTTGGGTTTTGGTCTTTCGTCGCTTCTTCAGGTTAGTGCCGTAACGGATGGTTCATCTGTACAGGAGATACTCCCTTACACCCGGAGTTATGAATACATGGTTAGCAGTTCTTCCTAACTATTGAATGCTAACTTCTGCTAGCAGCGCATTAAATTTTGTTACTTGTTAAAGCAGCATATTTTTAAAAGAAAATTGATAATGATAATAACCTAAAGCTGTTGTTTAAAGTAGATGGAAGGATAATGAGAAATATTCCGACAACAATCTGATGTGTGCAATAAATAAAAGTAGGTACCACCTTCAATTACCTGTGTGGTACGCATGATATGTTTATAAATGCATGTGCTGTTTAGGTACATTTCAGATGGGAAGTTGATGTTAAATAATCACAATTTGTACATTTCGGAATCTTTTTGTATTTTTGTAACTTTCTTAGAGCTTTTTTTAAGTAGCTACTACTGGCTATTTAAAAAAAAGTTTTCCTTTGTCTTTTGATCTTTAATAATTAGATTGTGAAATACACAACATAAAACCTCTCCTTTATGATGCATATGCTCTCTCAGATCTTGCAACTGCGTGCTTTTTATTATCCCGCACTTATGCTGGAGTTACGTTGCCATTGTCACGAAAAGTTGTTAATAAATTAGGTTAAACTGAATGTGCAACATCTTCTAAAAGATGTTGATGTGGAGGAATATTAATTATCTTACAAAGGAAGCTTGTTCAAAATACTCCAGCAGCATGAATGTGCCCTGACATGCGTACGTACACATCCATAAACTTTAAACTATTAATAGACAGAATAAAACCATTTTCTGTTAAAATAATCTATGGAACTTACGTTTAGGGGATTTAATCTGAATATGGCAACCATCTACTCATCCAATTACCCCTCGAAAAGCATATGTTATAGCAACATCTGCATTTCTACTTCTTCTACTTTAAAATACTTATACATATATACATATACTTTCCTCTTAAAGAAGCAATAGTTTTACACATTTATAATTTATACGTTTACACAAGTTGAGTCAAATGTGTGGCTCGCTTGCTTAACCCCAACAAATCCGAAACACTCCGAAAGGGGGTAACATCTGATTTACGTTATTTATATTATTATTGGCTTTTATGATTGTTTCTAATATAATGTTAAAATTGTGACTTATTTCAAATGTATCTGTAATCAGTATAATTCACATTTCATATAAATATTTCAAACAACTTTGAACTATGGACATTTAAGGTTAGGTTTAGTTGATTTTAATAACTTGGTGTTCAGCAGTTTGCTAAAAACAAAAACTTATCAGCTGCTAAATGTGCTGAAGACCTATTACTCCAGCTTTTAAATTAGTAGTGGTCTCGTTTTGTTATGAACAGTAGCGCAGTAAACCAAAATGAGACGATTTAATGCGATTGGGCATACTACTACTTCTAAAAACATTTACGTATAATTGTGCCTTGTTATTCCTGTTCACGTTATGGTTATATGGTTGTAGTCTTTCCGTGTATTTTGTTTTATATCTTATGTTCCTTATATCGTTTAAAAAACAGTAATTTTCAAGCTTTCTAAATATTCGATGGTTATTAAGTAGGTACGTAGATCTCGCGATATCTGTGTTTCAAACAATTAAGTATCCCACCTTACGGGGATCCCCCACCATTAAAACATGATTAAAAAAATTTGTTTAACATTATCCAAAAGTCATATCTTCTGATCCAATACATAATTGAGAATATGTGTATGAAGTTTTAGGCACATTTGAACATATTTTCTTATATAAAAAAAAAAAAAAACAAAAGTACATTTAGGATTTTTTGTATTTTTTAACAAAACCTTTATATTTTTTCTTATAATTCATATTATCACTTCATTCCACATAAAACATATTTATTATCTAGAAACATTCTAAATAAATTATTTATTATGTAGAAACATTCTACACCAATACCGCAACATCTGAGACTGCTTTATTTACATAGCACTGTCTTGACTGATGTTTGAGGTTATTATTTGAGTATGTGCTGTTCATGATGTTCTTCAAGTGAACAAAAAGATTTATACTGATAGTGAATGTTTACTTTACTTAGTGAATTTACTCTACTGGATATCGAAACTAGTGAAACTATTCATCTACTATAATTACTAGTACTGAACTGAATATATATTAAAAATTATTATTAATTTTATTAAATACATAAATAAAAGTTTATGATTTGAACCTGACTGTACTTTGCTAGAGTACTCTAGCAGACAGGTCGTAGGTTCAAATCCTACTGAGGTAAACTTTTATTTATGTATTTAATAAAATTAATAATAATTTTTAATTACATATTTACCTTTGAACTTATTCGTTCATAACAAAAACTTATAATAATTGAATATATATTATTTTGTGAAATAAAGTTTAGCAATATGGGTAGAGTAAAGAACAGTTATAAGAAAAAGTGGGATGCTTATAAAAACAAGATATGTAAAAGGTGGGAACAACACAGAAATGTATTACAGGAAAATAGTTTAGCAAGATGACAAAACTGATGAAATTGCCGTAAATACAAATAATGCAGAAGGTAGACCTATAAATGTAAGTTGTACTTCTAATAATACTTTAAACCTTGAAAAACCTTTAAATGCCCCTTCAGATGAAAGTGATAATAATGGTACTCCTGAGAAGAAACTATATAGGTCTACAGGCTTTGAGTTGGTGTCACAGTACGAAATTAATAAGCCTAGGTCCACTGAGATAGACGCAGATGTCAATAGGCCTACTCCTAGCTAGTTATTGGTGGATAGGGTTATGGCTTTGACTCATCGGTAAGACCTGAAGGCGGAAACGCAACAAAACCGCCATTTTGATGTAAATAGAAGGATTATAACAACATTTTTCTCCTTAAGAAAAGGCCATATGGGCTTAGAGACATTTTCTATGGGTATGAACATGTTGTGCATTGTCATTCAGCTTACAAGCATATAGCCCATGTAAATAAACTAGTCTAGTTGAGGTCTAGAGTGGAAGTAGAAAAAGCATACTTAGAATTGGAAAACACTCTAGTATTAAAGAAACCTATAAATATGTCAGTTTCTTACGATGGGTCCTGGAAAAAAAGAGGATTCACGTCTAAATACGGTGTGAGTTGCTGTATAGAGATGATAACCGATTTAGTTATAGACTATGAAGTACTTTTTAAATATTGCAGGGTATGTGATGAGAAAAAAAATGATAGAAGAAAACTCAGATGAGTATGAACAGTAGTATAGCACACATTTATCTTCATGTCAAGCGAACTATGATGGTTCATCACCATCAATCGAGGTTGAGACTGCAGTGAGAATTTGGAAAAGATCCAAAAGCAATGGCTTTCCTTATGTAAATGTTATATCTGACGGAGACTCAAAAACATTTGACCACTTACCAAGTTTGAATATTTATGGAAAGTTAAAAATTGAAAAACTGGAAAGTGTAAATCACGTGTCCAAACGGTTAGGCACTGCTTTGAGAAATTTAGTGAAAGTGTCGAGTCAGAAAAAGATTACACTTGGTGGGAAAGCTCATGGTGTCACAGAGAAAACGAAAATAGGAATTTTTGCCACACTTGACCACTGTCGATCAACAGATGCGAGTCCACAACATAAGTAGTGTCTATCGGGTACAGACTCTTGGTGCTTTTTTCAGAGGGATTTGGCCTCAAACACGCCACCAAGAAAACACTCTGAAATGATAAAAACTTCACTGAATGAGACCGTTGTCTGTCATTTATTGCCTATTCATTAGAAGCTTTCCAACAAACAGTTCCTGGAAAGATGTGCAATGGGTAAGACACAAAACGACAACGAGTCCTTACACGGGCTGATTTGGAGAAAATGCCCCAAAAGCATATCATAGCAGAAGGAAAGTGAAATCATCTGTTAGAATAGGAATTTGTGTTTACAACCAAGGATATTTTCTTACAACAACCCATCTTCAAACAGCATGTAAGACATCTCCGGCTACATACGGAGCAGGAGAGTTTTAGTGGGGAAAAAGAAGAATTCTGGTTGTTCACAGACTTAGGGTGTAATTTCCCGAAAAGCAAGGTTCTTATTATATTTTGTTGAATGAAATTTAAAGTTTTTAGTAGGTTTGACAACGTGTACCCGAGGGTATTCGTTTTAATATTTGTAATTAGTCGGTAAACACAGGCGATAGTCTTACATCCGGGGATAAAACCGTACTGGTTAAGATAGAAGACGTTGAAGGGGGACTTTATTGTAGTCTTTGGAAAGGCACTCTTTCGAATAACTTTCCAAATTCGAATAATAACGTTATCGGTCTATACGAACTTACGTCTGTGAGATCCTTTTTACCAGGTTTTAGAGTTGCTATTAGTTTGCCAACTTACAGGAAAATACCCAAATTTTATGCAAGAATTAAATAATTGGACGAGTGTACCAGAAACGGTCTCTAGCGATGTCCTAAGTATGTTACCATGAATTTCGTCCAGACCAGGAGCTTTGTTCTTAGGGGTCTTTGGTGCTAAGGCAAGCAGGTCTTCACGTGTGACTACCCAGTCTTATTTGGGATCCAAACTAACAAGACGGGAACGAATTAATGGGTTCGTCAGTTGTTGGATCGTCATCGGGAAAAAAGATGTTTAGCAAAACATTCAAGGTCTCATGTTCGGAAACAGTGTATCTATCACCGTCACGTACATTGGAGCAGAGATCAATGGGGACTTGTTTCTGAGAGGATATTCTGTAGACCGCACTCCACAGGTTCGCCGCCTGGCTGGTCTCAACAAAAGGTTACCATAAGCCATTGCTTTCAGCACTGCCAATGTATACCTTTTTAATGCCTCCTTATAGTTGGCGAGCTATTGAGTTTTTAGCACTGCACGGGCTCTTTTGTAACGGCGCCGCGTAAGTCGGACTACCTTCTTTGATCTACTTAACTTCTCACACCATCAGCTATTGCTGGTGAAGCTACCTGCTCGAGCAGTTAGGATAATCCTTTTGAGGAACACCCGGCCCGTATGTCGAACCAGCTCTGACAGCTTTCCAATGACGACGTCTAAAGAATGTGGGTAGTGGCACATTGCGCCAGACTGCGTTGAGCCTGGACGGGTCGAGATGTTTGAAGTCGAGGATAGTAGGTAAAGGACTTTTTAATTGGATTATCGACGGCTACATCGAAGCGTTTCAGTCGGTGGTTACTCTCAATTTCATCCACCACTACTTGCCAGTCAGTAACCTTGCGCGCCAAAGAGGATAAAGTAAGGGTCACATCGATTTTCGTCGCACCGACATTGTACGAATACGTACCTTGTTGATCAGGTAAGTTTACAACACATAGGTCGCATCGCGCAACGAGGTTTTCCACAAAAGAGCCCCGTGCGTCCGTTGTCGGGGAGTGCCATAGAGGCGATTTTACATTTAAGCCGCCTGCAATTAGGACCATATAATCCGTCAGTTCGTCCAAGGCGTAGTCGAGACGTTCTAAATGAATAGGAACATCCTCACTTGGTGGCCAATGATTGACAGTGAGGTGTTCTCAAAGGTGGCCATAGATGCAGCTGTGTAGTTAGTCAAATGACTTAAAGTAACGACTCCCATGGGTTTGGAGAAATATCCGATAGAAACTGCATTGTCGGACATGCGCAAGTCTTGCTGTAAGGTGCCGACAACCCTAAACCCGTTAAACGAACACACTGTGAATGGCTCTTGCACCATGTGGGACATCAGATGGATTTATTACCCGTGCTTCAATGGCTTGCAACATCGAGTTGTCAGCGTGTGTGCGTGTGATGATGTGTATGCGTATGCTGTGTGCTGATGTACAGTGCAGGTGACGTGTCTAAGTGTGCATGTGCGTGTGGTGTGGTGTGTGCAATGTGTAAGTAGCGTGCTGTGGTGTGTGGTGAATATGCGTGAACTGTGCTTGTCGGTACTGTGCAGTGTTGCGTGTAGTTGTGCGACCTGTAACCCGTGTAACGATGTGATGGGTGCTTGCGCGTGTGCGTGATGGAATCGTGCTATGTGTGTGTGTAACGTGTGTCGTATGTGCGAATGTGTGTGTGCGTATGTGCTTTGTGCGTGTGTGCGTGTGTCGTGTGTGCGTGTGTCGTGTTGTGTGCTGTGTGTCGTGTGCGTGTGTGCGTATGTGCGTATGTGCGTGTGTGCTTGTGTGCGTGTGGCGTGTGTGCGTATGTGCGTGTGCGTGTGTGTGTTGCGTGTGCGTGTGTGCGTGTGTCGTTTGTGCGTTTGTACGTTTGTGCGTTTGTGCTGTGTGTGAGCGTTTGTGCGTGTGTGCGTGTGTGCGATGCCTGTACTGTGTACGTGCCTGTGATGCGTGCGGTGTTGAGTGTGCGCTGTGGTGTGCGTATGCATATGCGCGTGGTGTGCGTCGTCTCGCGTACATGTTGCGTGGGTGTGCGTGCATGTGTGTGTGCTTGTGTGCGTGTGCTTGTGCGTGTGTCGTGTGTGCGTGTGTGGCGTGTGCGTGTGTGCGTGTGTGCTTTTGTGCGTTTGTACGTTTGTGCGTTTGTGTGTGTGTGTTGCGTTTGTGCGTGTGTGCGTGTGTGCGTGTGTACGTGCCTGTGTACCTGCGTGCGCGCGCTTGAGTGTGCGCGTGTGCATGTGCGTATGCAAGTGCGCGTGGGTGTGCGTCGTCTACGTGTGCATGTACGCGTGGGTGTGCGTGCATGTGTGTGTGCTTGTCTGCGAGTGTGGGTGTGTGTGTATGCGTGTGTGCGTGTGTGCGTGTGTGCATGTGTGCGTGTGCGTGTGTGCGTGTGTGCGTGCCTGTGTACCTGTGTGCGTGCCTGTGTACTGGTGCGCGTGTGCGTTGTGTGCGGTGTGCGTGTGCGTATGCATGTGCGCGTGGGTGTGCGTCGTCTACGTGTTCGTGTGCGCGTGGGTGTGCGTGCATGTGCGTGTGTACTAGTGTGCGTGTGTGGGTGTGTGTATGCGTGTGTGAGTGTGTGCGTTTGTGCGTTGTGGGTGTGTGATGTGTGGTGTGGTGTGTGTGTGTGTGTGTGTCTGTGTGCATGTGTGCATGTGGCTGGTGCGTGTGTGCGTGTGTGCGTGTGCGTTGCTGTGGCGTGGTGTGCGTGTTCGTGTCGTGTGCGTGTGTGCGTGTTTGTGCGTTTGTACGTTGTGCGTTGTGTGTGTGTGTGTGTGTGTGCGTTTGTGCGTGTGTGGTGTGCGTTGTGCGTGCCTGTGTACCTGCGTGCGCGCTGTGGTGTGTGCGTGTGCATGTGCGTATGCAAGTGCGCGTGGGTGTGCGTCGTCTACGTGTGCATGTACGCGTGGGTGTGCGTGCATGTGTGTGTGCTTGTCTGCGAGTGTGGGTGTGTGTGTATGCGTGTGAGTGCGTGTGTGCGTGTGTGCATGTGTGCGTGTGCGTGTGTGCGTGTGTGCGTGCCTGTGTACCTGTGTGCGTGCCTGTGTACCTGCGTGCGCGCGTGCGCTTGAGTGTGCGCGTGTGCGTGTGCGTATGCATGTGCGCGTGGGTGTGCGTCGTCTACGTGTACGTGTGCGCGTGGGTGTGCGTGCATGTGCGTGTGTACTAGTGTGCGTGTGTGGGTGTGTGTATGCGTGTGTGAGTGTGTGTGTGTGTGTGTGTGTGTGGTGTGTTGTGTCGTGCTGTGTCATGTGTGCGTGTGTGTATGCGTGGGCGTGGCTGTGTGCCGTGTGGTGGTATGATGTCGGTGTGCGTGTTACGTGTCGTGTGGGTGGTGTGCGTGATGTGCGTTAGTGTCGTGTGTGCGTGTGTGCGTGTGTGTGTGTGTGTGTGTGTGTGTGTGTGTGTGTGTGTGTGCTGTGTGCGTGTGTATGTGTGTGTACTGTGTGTGCGTGTGCTGTAGTGCTGTGGTGTGTGTGTGTGTGTGTGTGTGTGTGTGTGTGTGTGTGTGTGCGTGTGCGTCGTGCGTGTAGTGTGCGTGTGGGTGTGCGTGCATGTGCGTGTGCGTATGTCGTGTGCATGTGCGTGTACGTATTCTTGTCGTGTGTGTGTTGTGGTGTGTGTGTGTGAGTGCGTGCGTTGCGGTGTGCGTGTATGTGCGTGGATGAATGTTAGCATGCTAGATTCGCGTGTACGTATAGTGTTTGTGTGTCGTGTGTGCGTGTGTGTGTTGTGAGTTGCGTGTGTGCGTGTGCGTGTGTGCGTGGTGTGTGCTGTATCGTCGTGTACGTCTGTTCGTGTTGTGTGTGTGGTGTGTGCGTGTGTGCGTGTGTGCGTGTGTGCGTGTGTGCGTATGTGCGTGTGTGCGTGTGGTGTGTGCGTGTGTTCGTGCGTGCGTGTGGTGTGTGCATGTTGTGCGTTTGTGCATGTGTACGTGTTTGCTGTGTGTGCGTGTGTGGTGTGATGTGTGCGTTATGTGCTGGTCGTGTTGCTGTGTGATGTGTGCGTGGTGTCTGTGTGTGTGTGTCGTGTGATGTGTGTGTGTTTGTGCGTGTGTGCGTGTGTGCGCGTGTGCGTGTGTACGTGTGCGTATGTGCGTGTGTGCATGTGTGAATGTGTGCGTGAGTGCATGTGCGTGTGTGCGTGTGTGTGTTTGTGCGTGTGTGCGTGTGTGCATGTATGCGTATGTGCGTGTGTGCGTGTGTGCGGGTGTGCGTATGTGCGTGTGTGCGTGTGTGCGGGTGTGCGTGTGTGCGTGTGTGAGTGTATGCGTGTGTGCGCGTGTGCCTGTGTGCGTGTGTGCGTGTGTGCGTGTGTGCCTGTGTGCGTGAATGCGCGTGCGCTTGAGTATACGCGTGTGCGTGTGCGCGTGCGCGTGGGTGTGCGTGCGTCTGCGTGTACGTATGCGCGTAGGTGTGCGTGCATGTGCGTTTGAGTGTGCGTGTACGTGTGCGCGTGCGTGTGCATGCGTGCGTGTGCTTATGTGTGAGTGCTTGCGTGCGTGCGTACGTGCGTGTATGTGCGTGGATGAATGTTAGTATCTAGAATAACTCCAGATCGTCAGATATGTACTTCAAATTTCGTGTTCAAGTTTGTTATCATTTCTGTTGGAGCTAATTAGATTTTGAGGGAAATTCAGTGGCGCGTGTGGATTTGTTAGGCGCAGTTTTTGGTTTTTATCGAAAATTTTGCTGTATATTTCGAAGGTAGAATAATACCAACATACAGAACTTAAACGTATCGATTATGTTCTACGCAATCTTTTGATACGACGTGTAATTTTATTGGCAAAAAATGCTTAAGATACAATTTAAGTGTTATTTCAAATTTTTTCAATATCTGAATAACGATCAATCTTATAAAGAATGTGTAGACATATTTTTAAAGATAATTTAATTTTACGTAACTTTTCTTTATAATGTTTCTTAATATAAAGCAAACTAAGTCGAAAAATTATTAAATGGGATTGAAAATGCTTAAATTTTATTATTAGTAGTTAATAGAAGCGGACGGCTTTGTAATTTTTAAGTTGGCATCTATATGTCTTTAGTCTATCTGACGTGAAGTTTTAATCGTCCACGTGATATAATTATTGTTTTTGTTTTTAGAATGTTGCTAATTTGTGTTATGTAAAATGTTATATGATTATTCTAAAGAAATTATTGTTAAAATTATTTCATTTCTTGTAATTTCCACTTTGTAGGTTGGAATACTGTGAGTTGTTTCACGGCAGATATTTAATACGTTCATAACATCATGTAAGATAGACGTTAGTAGACAAATACATGGTAACTTAAAAAAAATTCCAATGTCACCCGCTTCTATAAAATATCGGTAATATAATTTAAGCACTTGCAATCCTATTTAATTAAATTTTAAACCTAGTTTGCTTTATATTAGGAAACTTTAAATACAAAAGTTATGTAAAATAAAATTTTCGCTAAAAAGTATGTATTCACATTTTCTTATAAAGTTAATCGTTATTCAGATATTGAAAAAATTTTAACAAACGTTTAAATTCTACCTTAGGAATTTTTTCCACTAAATTACGAGTCATATCAAAATTTTGCAAAGAACGTAACTAATGAAATGTTTAAGGTCTATATGTTGGAATTTTTATATCTTTGAAATATAGAGCTATTTTAGAAATAATTGAATAAAACCAAAAACTGCTCCTAATAAACTCCTAGAAATAAAACACGGCTTAAAATAAAAACAGGCTTAAATACCAAATTTGAAGTTTGTCGTTCTGGAGTTGTCGTGTATACTAATATACAACCACACACTCACAGAGACATCATTGCAGATCTTGGCAAATTTGCCAAACGTTGTAAAATGGGCTGATAAGTTGATTTAGCGCTAGTGAAAAAAGTCAATCGTACAACCTTCTATACCTACATGTGTATTTCTTTAAATCTTTAAATTATGTGCTATAAAGACGGTATATTGTAGATTACATCGTGGTTTAATTTAAATAACGTTCTGTTAATCAACATAAATCATTTGTTTAACCCGTAAATTGCCATACGGCACATGTTTCTTTCACTTATAATAGATTCTAAGACTTCTTGCTTGAACTGAGTGATAATTACTTTATTTCGCGTGATATAATATATATATATATATATATATATATATATATATATATATATAAGAGAGAGAGAGAGAGAGAGGTGTGTGTGCGTGTGCGTGTGCGTGTGCGTGTGCGTGTGCGTGTGCGTGTGCGTGTGCGTGTGCGTGTGCGTGTGCGTGTGCGTGTCGTGTGCGTGTCGTGTGCGTGTGCGTGTCGTGTGCTGTGCGTGTCGTGTGCGTGTGCGTGTGCGTGTGCGTGTGCGTGTGCGTGTGCTGTGCGTGTGCGTGTGCGTGTGCGTGTGCGTGTGCGTGTGCGTGTCGTGTGCGTGTGCGTGTGCGTGTGCGTGTGCGTGTGCGTGTGTGCGTGTGCGTGTGCGTGTGCGTGTGCGCGTGCGGGTGCGTGTGCGTGTGCGTGTGTGTGTGCGTGTGCGTGTGCGTGTGCGTGTGCGTGTGCGTGTGCGTGTGCGTGTGCGTGTGCTTGTGCGTGTGCGTGTGCGTGTGCGTGTGCGTGTGTGTATCGGGTATAGACATTTTGACGGAGCCTTTCCAACATGGCCATTTCGACGCGGCTGTTTAGACGCAGGTACATTTCGCCGTGGGCCACTTTGACACTAATCTATTTTGATAGAAAAAGCATAAAATAACAGGATTGTCAAAATACGGACAGGTGTTCCGATTTCATAAGTATTTATCCTTCTTCAGTAAATAATTGGTTTATTTTAAAACCGGCAATTAAGCCAGTAGTATAATGGAATGGTTATTAGTAGGTAATGATATGATGCACCTATAATTAAGGGTATTTAAGGTATCGAATTGTTTTTAAATTCGAATAATATCAGTCCATTGATATACCTGCCTAGAGCTGTAAATTTAATTAGTTTAATGGCAATAATCCTCATGATCGAAAATTGATAATTAAGGATTAGAATTGCAAAAGTACATAAACATCAACTGATTTTCATTACCTATCAGTTTATTGAAATTTATTGTAGTGAACGAAATGAATATTTTAACGCAGCGAGGGAAGCGCAAATTTGCACATGACGGTTACATGTACGTGTTTGATCGATGCAGTGCATGTAATACAAATAACTTTTGGAGGTGTGACCAAATGACTGTGGATGGTAAAGGTCGCTGTAAAGCAAGCATTCATACCGAGGATAATGTGGTGGTAAAAGTGAAGATGTGCATTGCCATGGAAGTTCTGCATGGAATGTGAAAGCAGCTACCATAAAAACATCAATCAAGAAGAGATGTGAAGAAACCCAATAATCCACTGTCCAGGTCTAATAACTGCGTGATTGATATTTCACGAAGTGCCCAAGCTTCTTTACCGAATAACCCAGCTTTGAAGAAGATGATAAGGAGAAATAGAAACGCGAACGATATTGCACCACCATCTCCAATATCTGCAGAGGCTTTAATCATCGCGGAATTATATAAATTATATATAGGTGCCAATAATGTTGAAAAACAGTTTCTTTTGAGTGACAGTGGCCCTCATTCAAACCGAATTCTGATTTTTGGGTGTCGTCAAAATTTAAATGTAAGTTACAATTTATATCAAATCTTTTTCCTACTACATTCGAATATACATTATCAATTTTTGGGGGCAAAAATGTATTTAATTAACAATTTTGAGTAACTGTCCAAAGTGGCCTTAGATTAAATTTATGATGTTTATAGCTATAATAACTTATCTATTGAACTTCATTGTGAGATTTGTTGCATACAAATAAATGTCAACGTAATTATTGTATGTATTTATAGATCACCTTTGGGCAATTTTAATACCTTCTATTGTCAAATAGAAATGTTGCTTGATAGATTAGTGCAGTATAATGTTATTTTGGTGGGGGATTTTAATGTTCGTTTTGGTATTGACACACAATCGCAGATTTTATGTGATCTTTTAAATGCTAATGGTTATATTCAAACTGTTTTCACTCCAACAAGGCATGAAAACTGTTTGGATAATATTTTTATTAATTTTTCCATAAATGATTACACCATAAATTCTGTTAATTTAGGTTTATCCGACCACTTAGGTCTAAAGTTAACATTACATAACCTCAGGGGGCCCAAAATGGATTCTTGCGTAACTAAAGTAGTTCGCCCGTTAACAATGTCGGGTATGAATAAGTTTTTTGCTAAATTCGCAAATTATGATTGAGACTATATGTTTTCAGATAGTAGTGTAGATTGTAATACTCATTTCACTAATTTTGTTAATATAATTTGTCAGATTTATACTGACTGTTTTCCTACTGTTCAAATGAAAACACTTAATTATCACTCTTCTGTAAAATGGTTTACACCTAACTTACGCAAATTGAGGGAAAACCTTCAAATGGTTAATGATTTTTACAATAAGTTTCGTTATCAGAACTTATTCGATATTAAAAAACAATTGGCTATTGAATACAAGGAGATCAAGCTTGCTAAAACTAAAGCTAATGATAATTTTATTAAGTCATCTGGTAATTCTATTAAAGCTATGTGGTCCATAATTAACTCACATAGAAATGTGAACGTGAATTCGGTTTCAATTTTAACGGCTAATGACTTTAACACTTCTTTTACAGGCGTCGCAAAGAACAACTCAGCGAGCTCATCTACTGGTAATAATGACCAGCCTAACTCTAGTAACGTCAGCATTTTTAATGCGCCTGGTTTTCAATTTAAAGGTGTATCTCAAATTCAAATTCGAGAGGCCATAAAAAGCTTGAAATGCAATAATTCTAGAGATATATTTGGTCTTAATATAAAATTGATCAAACGTAGTGTGAGTTTATTTATCAAACCTCTAACCACACTAGTTAATATTATTATTAAATCTGGAATTTTTCCAGATAGTCTCAAGGTGGCATTAGTCTTAGCACTTTTTAAAAAAGGTGAAGACAGAAATAATGTCAATAATTTCCGTCCGATATCTATTTTGCCAGTATTCAGTAAACTAATTGAAAAAGTTTTGTATTTACAAATTTCCGAATATTTTGAAAGTAATGATCTTTTTTTCAAACATCAATATGGTTTCCGAAAATTTAAAAGCACTTCTGATGCAATAACTAATTTTGTCAGTACCTCTTTAGATAGTTTTGAAAAAGGGGAACCTACAATTTCTGCTTTTGTAGATCTTTCAAAGGCTTTTGATTGTATTTCTCATGAAATTTTGGTAACTAAACTAAAATCTTTCTACAAGTTTAACAGCCTCAGTGCTGAGTTAATTGCATCATTTTTAAGAAACAGACATCAATGTGTGCTACATAACAATATCCTGTCTGATAAACTACCTGTTCATCATGGAGTACCGCAGGGTTCTATATTGGGACCCTTGTAATTTTTAATTTATATAAATGACATGCCTAGGTATCTTCCATCTAGCATTAACTGTATCTTGTATGCTGATGATGCAACGCTATTTTCAACTGGTTCTGATTTTAACCTTGTTAACAATAATGTTGCGAAAGGTATTGATATTGTCAAAAAATGGTGTGGTTTTAACCAACTAATGCTCAATGATTCAAAAACGATAGTTATGCCTCTATCATTAAAAAAAGCTAGTACAGATTCTTCCTACAAAGTACTATTCTTGGGTTATGGTATAGACTGGCGTTTAAATTTTGATTATCATGTTAACTTAGTAACAAATAAATTAATTAAATATTTATTTTTACTAAGAAGCTTACATAGCAATACGTCCCTTGAAGTAATTAAAACAGCCTACTTTGCGCTAATACAAAGTACTCTACTTTATGCAATATTGGTTTGGGATCATAGTGCACAGTGCCCAAATGTTTTTCGATTGCAGCGCAAGGCAATCAGAATCATTGCTGGTCTTGAATATAGGGCTGACTGTCGCAACTCTTTTATTGGCTTAAAGATCTTAACTTTGCCATGCCTCTATATCCTCGAAGCTCTCTGTTTTGTTATACGGAATCTCTCTCTGGCTGTTCATCAATCTGATATCCATCAGCATAATACAAGGCACAAAGATAATCTGAGAGTTAAATATTGCAGGCTGAAGAAATCTCAGAATAATGTGTGGTATCAGTCTCAAGCATTTTTTAATTTATTACCACTTGGCATAAGAGAATTACCGTTGGCGGCATTTAAAAGTAAAATCAAGAATTTTCTTGTAAACAATGCATTTTATTCATTTGATGAGTTTTCCATCAATTCTAGGTCAATTTAATGTTAGTTCGTTCGTAATTTTATTGTTTGTTTTTTTTAACTTATTAAATGTATTGTAATATGTTTGTTTTACCCGGACGAGTGTAAGTGTACTTATGTACTCATGCTGCACAATAAATATTATTATTATTATTATTATTATTATTATTATTATTATTATTATAGCTACAGAAGACACATATGATGTTGTGCCTTGAATTATTTTAACATTATTATTAACTGTAACAACTTTCGTTACAGATGTTCAAGGTCAGATCTACGTGATTATGGCAGAAAGATTTGGTGGGGTACATTCAATTATTTATTCCCTCTTGTAACAAACCTTTTTAAGTTGTGTTGAAATTTGCAATAATTTAGGCAACTTCGTTCATTTCTGTGTCATGTGAATTGCATACCTTAGTGGTTTTACTTTTATTTTTCTTTTTTATAACGTTAAATTTTCCTTTTACGTAATTTCATTGTACTATTACGTTTCAATTTAACGAGGGTGGCGCAGTAGAAGTTTGTTGCTGTGCAGAAAATTATAAATAAATGGTACATTAACCTATTTAAATCAACCAAGTTTGGCTGTTTGTAAAGGAATTACTTATTTGGGATCAACGAATATCAAAACTCTGTTATATTTCTATCTCAAGATTAATTGCACAACCAAATTTGAAAGCGTAGCTGCGTCAACATTTTGTTATCACTAACAGTATAACAGTGACACCCAAAATTTAAAAGTACTACAAGTATTTCATTTCTAATCATTAGTTTATAAGGTATTTTTAAGTTAATTCAGATTTACTAACATTATTATTTAGATTTTCTACTTTATAACTTGAGTTTTATAATAAACCTTGTTATTGTTTCTAATTTTACATTTATTACATTTACGGTTTACTTGTTTTCCATAAAGTAAGTTGGCGTCCGAGGTATTTTAACATTTATTTACAGGTTGAAGTTACATCTTTTTTTTGTAAAGCGAACATATCTAACCACACACATTTTCTAATTAAAGCAAGTCAAATTTTAAGAACCTGCCCCGTTTAATCGTCGACTGAGTAATATTAGGGGTGAAATTATTAACAACAACAACCTCAACACCCAATTATTCTTTTTTGTTACACTCTTGTCAAATAAGCAAGAAGCGACATAAAGGACGATGATTCGCAGTTTACAGGAGTTGGAACCAGATTTAAATCCTGAAATGCGTTCATGTGATTTTGAACTTGCCGCCCTTAACGCTTTTAGGACCTTACAATGACTGCGTTGTTTTTTTCATCCAGTAAAGAATTTGAAAAAGAAATTGGCGCAGTTACATTTACAATACGGACGGTGATTTTAGCGTACAAGCAAGAATGATTACATCATTTGCATTCGTTCCCATACCAGATCGATATGATGCGTTGGATCAATTGTCAGATAAATTGTGCGATGAACTACAACCATTAATCGAGTGGTTTGAAGATTCATGTTTAGGTCGGCCAAATCGCCGAGGCAATGGAAGGCGTCAACCTTTATTCCAACCTGAATTATGGTCGGTGTATAATAGAGTTATTAATGGAATAGATACAATAAATAACCACGCGGAAGCTGCTCATAGACGCCTGCAAAGTGAATTGAGCATGGACCACCCTACTATTTGGAAGCTGATCGATGGACTAAGAAAGGTTCAATCTGCGACAGATGTGCTTTACGAACAACTACTTTCCGGTCACCAACCACAAACTAAATTAAAAAAGAACCGTGACACAGATGAACGGGTTAGAAAATTAGTGAATAATTATGATAGAGATAATATTATAGATTACTTAAGGTGTATATCTTATAATTATTTAATGAACCCATAATATAGTGATTGCATAAAATATAACTTGTAATTGTAATCTTAACTTATAATTGAACTGCATTTATTCTGCTTTGTATTTCTTGCGTCAAAATGTCTCTGCATCAAAACGACCCTGCGTCGAATTGTCCCTGCGTCCAAATAGCCGCTTCAAAGTGGTCGCGTCGAAACAGCTGCGTTAAAATGTCCTATACCGTATATTTATATATATATATATATATATATATATATATATATATATATATAATATATGAGCATTTACGAATACTGTTTCTAGGAGCATTTCAATCGCCAATATTTTCGATACCATTTCACATCTCAGATGTGGTTGTTAGAATTTCCTTAACCGGAAAGGTCTATCTACAACAGTTATTGTAATCGATCATCACTCATATTGATGTTCTCAAAAATACGATCCGGAAATGTAGTAGAAAAATAAAAACCGTTTTATTTTTCTACTACATTCCGGGATCGTATTTTTGAGTAAATCCATATGAGTAGTGCTAAGCATCA
This sequence comes from Vesta saturnalis, assembly GCA_036346205.1. NCBI lineage: Eukaryota > Metazoa > Arthropoda > Insecta > Coleoptera > Lampyridae > Vesta > Vesta saturnalis. The sequence goes on along the minus strand of JARFJB010002004.1, from coordinate 1,147,253 downwards.
TTACTTGGCGCTTGGTGTTCCATTTTGTCATTACTATGCCAGGTTGGTATATTCTCGCTATTATGACATATTTCATAAGCTTATTAACTTCCTCCTCCTTAGAACTGAATTTTCATCGCTTTGCGAAGGTACCAAATAGGTGTGCTTGGCGTCTCAAAAGTTCATTCGCGATGTTCACATTTGTTTAATAGTTTCCGACAAACAGTATTCTCCCTTTGCCCAAAAAAACAATCCATCAAACTCACAACCACTTTTGAGGACACAGATAGAGTTTCGCTGTTTTCCATTTTACCGCAATAAACACTAAAATTAGATTAAGAACTATTATTACTTTTATTAAATACATAAATAAAAAATTTACCTTGAGTAGGATTTGAACCTACGACCTGTACTTTGTTAATAACAAAAACTTATAGTAATACGAAAATTAGATGTGTAACTATCCTGAGACCTGTTCTTAAGTAAATCAAATAATCGTGAAATGTTTCATTATACCATTGGTTTAAACAGCTGGTTTATTAACACTGAAATGGACCTTAGGAAGAAGCAGTTTAAACTCATTTCTGGACATAAATCTTATTTGTATAAGAATTTGCAATAGTAGGCATTCCAACTCATCCTGACCTACGCGATGTACCTAAAAACAGTTCTATTTCATCACCTGCAGGTGTTTTATCTCATTTTCTTTCAACTGTTCGGCAAGATACTAATATATCTATTACCTCTTGTGATATAAACAGTCTAACAAAATCAACTGTTTTTTTTTATTAAAGTAATTTTTTCACAGGTAACCAGGATTATTTTCGGTACCATTAAACTGTTTTGGTGTTCACACAAATTTTTCATTCTGGATCACGGTCACAGTACTGCCATTCTCACCATTTCAATGTGATTCTTCCGTATAATCGCAAACAACACTCTCCATTGTTTTTGCGACTAATTTATTTGTACAGGCTTTTGAAGTTGATGGTAAATTTACTTGATAGTAATAATTAATTGGTAATATATGAGAATTTTCGTTACGTTTTACAAAATGTCCTTTACGGTTCTTACGTGCCTGATTTTCTACCTAGAAGGTTTCTCAAAACCAGAAACGTATTTTAAAAGGACACACTCGTCTGATGGAGAGTTAGCTTGGAATGGATCTTCTTCTTCATCAGAGCAGTTCTTCTTTCGGAAGCTTTGTTTTTTCATTTCCGCACCGATATTTTTAATGCGCACTGCATATTCCACGGACTATAAATCCTTCATTTTCATTCAATAGTCACGTTTGATATTTCGCAAAAGTTAAAAATCCCAGAAAACTTTTAATCTCACCCTATTCGTAGGAAAACTATACTAAGTTTTTACTTGACTTTTATAACGAGTTGTAACAACCATTCTTGTATCTCGTCGCTGTGCGTAACGTTTAAGATTCTGAAAATTCATTTCATAGCCATCATGAGATAATATTGAATTGTGTTGAAGTGAATTGTTTTCTTAATTGATTCTTCTGTGCCCTTTTCTTCGACATTAATGTCACCCATATTATTACACGATTATCCTATTAAAAGCTAAGTATTTTATTATACATTTGACAGTTTATTTATAAAATATGAATTATGTATAACTCATATTAGAATCCACGATTCCAAAACTCCAAAAATAAATGTAATAATCGTGACAGCTTTTCATTTTCTTATCTTCCAATTCATACGAAGAAGTTTAGGTATCGTTTATTAATTGGATCACAATCTCAATCAAAACATTTATTCAAATACTAATATATAGTTTCAATTATTAAAAAGAAAAAGTACAAAAATCCATGGAAGTAACTTGTTTACTCTGCACACTGAAATTCAAAGTGAAAGTTCAACGTATCCATAGCAAACAAAATTGCGTAGTAATATTAACAGTATCTCCAAGTTTAACTGAAAATGAAAAACTTTATATCTTATTCAATTATTCAAAATGAAATTTTTCACATTTACACCTCATATTGAAAAGGTTATTATTTTTTATCGAGTTTCCCTTAATTGAAATGAAACTTCAACGTTTTAATTTAATTTTGAAACTTTAGTGTGTGAAAAGTTATATAAATGCGTTTCCTGTCTGGTGTAATTGAAATTATTTATGCTTTAAGCAACTACAACGTAAATACTTCAATTTACATAAGTGATCTTGAAAAAATTTACTATTTCTGGAAAAATTAAATTATTAAAATTATCATAACTTTTAATAGTATTGATTACTTCACAACTTTATTAAATTTAGAATTTCATCATTTTGAAGTTATCTAGTTAATTCACTTTCAAACTTGTTAATTTAATAAAGCATTATGGTAGAAAATCTAAATTACAAAGCTTTATCTAAACCCACAGTCATACATAATTTTGGAATTTTATTGCATTTATAACGTAATTGTAATTATCAAGCATTTTTCTCTTAAAGTATCAACATAATTAATGCATCTTAATGGTATAGTTCATAAAATGAAAAACTTTCAGTTTCGGTTTAGTTGTTTACACTGCTCGTCAGACCTATACCCTTCTGGTTCCAATGCAAACCATTTGAGATAGAATGTTGTGATTACTCGTTGATAATGACTACGTTCTACCTCTAATGGCATATATTAGAACGAGAAGATTTATAGTCTGACAGTATAAATTTAAGCACTAATCAGAAACATAAAGTTATTCATTTTACGGTCTGTATCATAAAACACAATTAATGAAAGAGTGAACAGAATTGCGACTTTACTAAGACATTTTTTCCCAACAAAATGATTCAAACACGATATGCACGAAAACCTGCATGGAAGTACGTCTAGATTTTGAAATAGCCTAAAGTTAATAAAATATGGTGTGTAGATGTATGTAGATATATAATAAAATCTCTCAAATACGATATACAAGAGAACCTTCTTGGAAATACGTCGAGATTTTACAACGGCCCAAAGTCAAAAAATCAGATGTGGCAGCACATAACTCTCTGATGCATATGTCATGATTAAACATACACACATTTTCTTGGTATTCAGAAGCTATATTATATATATATATATATATATATATATATATATATATATATATATATATATATATATTGTAATAGCTACTTATAAATTTGGGTATAATAATAATATTTAGTTTGGGAATATGGGGATAGAAAATCTTTAATTGAATTAAATTGAAATGATAATAATATGATTATATGTATTTTAACTTATATATGTGCACCGGACTAGCTCAATCTCAATTGGGGATAGAGTTCAAGTAATTTAGTTTGAAGTTAAATTTGAATCTGCAAATGTGTATAAGAAATACACTTTATAGAATTATAATGAAAGTATAAAATTTATCCTGAATACAATTTGCTATCAACGCATGCGTTGTAATGAACTTAAGTGAAATTAAAAGTTGTCAAAAATTGTCAAATAAATAATTTAGAAATTTACTGTTTATATCCAAAATGAAAATTTAGAAAAAGAAAATAAATCAATACCTTTACAGGTGTTTACACAAGTAAATATTTAAAATTATAAACCAAAACATGTATGTAACAAATATTAATTTGCAGGAAAATTTATCAATGAATGTCCACAATGAGTAGGGTTATTAAAATTTGTGACTCACATATACTGTCCTCACTGTAGATTGATGTCTTCGGATAACTCCAACTGGATGTAGGCAATGTCCACTCGATTACAGTTGTTACCATCACCCATATACCGCTAACTCGATTCTCAGGTTGTCGAAGACACCAATTTCCAAAACTTATGATGTTTTCTTCGATATCAGCAAAAACTCCAATCACTTGTTTTACTTTGGTAACTTTTTATTTAATTAAGTTTAAAAATTTATTGAATGATATCGTTTAAAAGAAATATTTAATTATTATCCAAATTTTTGTTGATGAACACTTTTATTTTTAGATGCCGATTAAAATTTTGTTTAAAAGAAATTGTCCGAAGAAATAAAACAACATTTACCAAATAAAAGTGGGTTTTAATTTGGTATAAACGGAATTAACTCAAGTTTGATAACACAAACAGAAACTTTACAAAATCGTGACACAAATTAACACGAACAAAATATCTTCCGAAAACGACAGGTATCGGAGACCGAACTATTTATTTTAAACCGTCGATATAAAAACAAATGCTCTCGAAAGTATTCTTCGTAAAATATAATTTTCTTTACGCAAATTTAAATTAGGTTATGAAACTTACTTTTATACACAATTTCACAACACTGTTTTAACCTTTTACACTTTGAACAAATTCTAGAGAGAGAGTGATTTCCAGAGCACTTGCTTTTATATGTTTCTGGTTGTTACCAAAAATTCAATTTTTTTCCAACCATATTGCATAAGTAACTAAGGCTATGATTGGTGGACCTATATTACAAATTGGACTCAAATGGAAATTTGGCCGTAACTTTCTTATACATAATCGGAATTGAAAATTAATAACAAAAATGAAAACTACGTAAAATTTGGAACAAAAAGACACCTAACAAGCTATGGTTCCTAAAATTAATATACGAAGTAACTTAATCTAACATAAATAAGCTTATAACTATTTACACTTACACGCTATACTTAATCTAATTGCAAAAATGGAATTTTGAGAACATTTTACACAAGAACACATACTTTTTGTGTTAGAAATATTTAATTTAAAGAAATTTTAAGCTTTTGTAAATTTATCTTAAATTCACCTCAGATTTAACACAATTTTGCGGTGAAAAGCGATGTATCCTTATAAAAACTGTGCTATATTAAGAAAGAACATCTATTATTTGCTTTAAGAGCAAAATCTAAGCCTAATAATGTGAAAAAAGTATAAAATTATGTAAAAAACCTAAAAATTATACCTAACCAAACTTAAATCTAAAATTGAAAATAATTCATATTTAAAAATGTTTTGAACACTTGAAATGTTATGTTAAGGTTTGTACTTCTTGTCTTATAATTTTCACTAACTATTTGTAATGCATAATGTCTATAGTGTTGCATTGAAAAGTCTCATCGTCTAACACTCTTATGAATATTTCACTATAAAATGTACACCACTATAAATGTCTTATGCCAAATGTTCTATGTGTTGTTCTTATTGTGAAACTTGTATCATAATTTTTGTCACTAATTCGTTCCAAAATATGTGCGAAAAATGTCTAAACTGTCCATATTATAACCCTTTTATGAAATTTTGTATTTCCTGCATTCAAAACTAATTATACACTATCCCTAACATAATCCTAACTATACAGTTCATGTTTAAACACCTGTAAAGTGTTCACTTGCCAAATTACCTTGAAAAATTGACTTTTATTGCAATAATTGAAATACTAAAATGACTTTACGAAAATGGTTATATTTAACATTCTTGACAATTTTGTTAGCAGCAAATGCTTTTATGATAAAACCAAACTATGTAAATAATATTCAGACTAATTTATACCAAACAAATTTATTTTAATCACATCGTGAACCAGATTTATATAAAACAGTGTCTTGCACATGTATTGAGCTTGAAATCACCTTTTATTACCCAAATGTCCTTTAAACTGTCCGATACCTCTATTACCTCTTTCTGAACATCTCATATATATATATATATATATATATATATATATATATATATATATATATATATATATATATATATAATATAAGACTCAAAAGTTGACTTGAAAAAATTTGATATTGAAATTTCTGAAAACTCTATTGGCATTCGTTCTCATCTGACAACAAAAATGCATTGTGAATTTGCACGTGACCATAATTTGGCGGAATTTTGAAAATGTTAACTGTGATGCCACAAAATGGGTCAAATTGACAAGATATCGTTAAGGAAATATATTTACAATGTAACAAAGACCCCATATACCAATTTTCAACCAAATCAGAAAAAAAAATAAAAATACCATTTATTCGCCTCTGCTTTTATTACCGGGAAATAGTTTTAATAACATAAATTACATAATTTTAGGTATTTTAAACTATGAGAGCAATAATTTTTATCCTTACAAGCCGAAATATTTGATTTTCCCAAAACCAACTTATTAAATTCAAAAATATCGCTAATTTCAAATGTACTAATCAATATTAAATTTAATAAGGATAAATAATGTATTGTTAAGTTTTAATTGCAAATATTAGTTCGTTTAAATTTTATTTACCGGTTAAAAATATTAGATCAGCTCATGCGCTTCAATATACAGGGCATGAACACAACCAGTGTCGAGGCTAAATCTAATTTGCTATATTTTCCTCTCACAAACTGTCTATTTTACAAATATTTCATTAATTTTGACCTAAAATGATGTAATTTATGTTATTAAAACTATTTCCAGGTAAAACAAGATTTTATGATGTTTCGTAATAAAAGCAGAGGGGAATAAATTTTATTTATTTTTTTTTCTGATTTTCAGATATCTTGTCAATTTGACCCATTTTTCGGCATCACAGTGCACATTTTTTAAAATTCCCGCCAAATCTATGGTCACGTGACAAATGTGACAATGGATTTTTTGGTTGCCAGACATACAGAAACGAACCGCCAATAGAGTTTTCCAGAAATTTCAATAATAAACATTTTTCCCATACGTGCTTTATAGCAGTCCTGATATATATATATATATATATATATATATATATATATATATATATATATATATATATATATATATATATATATATATATATATATATAATAAAATAATTCAAGTACGATATGCAAGAAAACCTTCTTGGAAGTACGTCGAGGTTTTAAAGGCCCAAAGTCAAAAAAATCTGATATGGCCAGCACATTACTATCTGGTGCATATGTTATAATATACTATGTGGTTAATCAGTCCCTATACAGATTTTTTTAACTTATTGCTCTTCTATTAAATGTACATATGTAATAAATGAAATATGTATGTTTATTTTTGTATTGTGCAAAAGTTATATATATATATATATATATATATATATATATATATATGTGTGTGTGTGTGTGTGTGTGTGTGTGTGTGTGTGTGTGTGTGTGTGTGTCCTTGGTTTCTCGGGTGTTGGACCGCGTATTACTTTTGGTCTCTATAGACGACGTTTGGACAGCCACATCTGTCATCTTTAGGTCTGTAGCTTTCGTCGAACTGTACTGATGTTCGGTGTTGCTGGCTGCTTCTTATGTACTTCCTGCTTTCTCTTTTTGTTTGATTTCACCTTTTCCGCTTTCACTACTGTGTCCATTTTTGCAAGTTTTTGCTTGTTTGTTTTTGGTTGATATTTGTTTTTGTTCCAATACTGTTTTCCACACTGCTGGTAACCTGAGTGTGCCGTCTCTTGTATTCATGCTCTTGAGATTATTTTCGATTTAGATTGCCTCCCTAATTATTCTGGATGTAAAACGTTCTAAGTTGGCTAGTGATTTGGTCTTGTGAAAATTGATTGTGTGACCGATAGCGTTTACATGTTTCTGTATTCCTTGCGCTAATTTTTCTGTTTGTTTGCCTAATGTACGTCATTTCGCAGTCTCCACATGGAATTTCGTACACGCCTTGGTTTTCTAAAACGATGCGATCTCTGGGATTTCGTAAAATGTTCGACACTTTCTGGTGAGGCTTGAAAATAGTCTTTACGTTATGTTTCTGAAAAACCCTGTTTTGTCCGTGGTTCCTTTGATGCACGGTAGATAGTGGTGGTTCTGCTTCCTTTTCGACTGTTCGTTTTGATGATTGCATATTTCTTTTCATATCGTGATGTTTAAATACATTTCTGGTTAGTGCAATCTTCACTTTCTCCAGTTCTTCTTTAAGATTTTCTTTGTTTTCCAACTTTCAAACAGTGTTTGATCGCTCCAGAAAGTTGGAAATGCCAACTATTCATTCGAAACTAGTACGTTATATAAAAATTGTAGACATAGGTGCCTGCAAGTAATTGTATACATTTTTGTTCTTGATTGTGATTGTGGTATATTTTACATCAATTAAAGTAGATAATCACGTCTATTGGTGATCGTAATTACCAAAACTGTCGTACTGCCATACCTATCCGTTTATCTCGTCTTTTGTAAAGAACCCACTGTGTGACAGGACCGGTTTTGCTGCCTAAATTGGTAATTCCGGGTTAGTTCGACATCACCCTGGGCATGACATATCTCATAAAAACGTTCCCAAGTACGGTACAGTTTTTGTATGTATCTTTTTAATCGAAATCCATCAACGTTACTTCTGGTAATCTAATCAGTTCTTGGAATTGGTTGAAGTACAAGTACATCACGTTTATCTAATTTTATATAAAATACACCACCGAAACCTGTAGCCTTCGATACTATCATGTGATCGTAAAGTAGTCTCTTGTAATTTTTGTGTCATTTCTTGCTAACGATTTCCAATGTTAAGCCAGTTGATAAACCGACGAATATTGGAACCTAAAGCACTCCCGTGTCTGGATAAGGCAATTACTGTTGCTATTTTGAGCTTTTTTCCTGCTAAACGTTTTGCACGACGTTCTATAGTTGTAAATACCGATTTTATTGTTTTTAGTACATTTCAGTCTTGTTTGATTAGTTTAGCGATTTCTTTGCGTAATGAGACAACGTTGGTTAGACCCTCATTCCCAACTTTCTCTTTACTCTCATTATACTCTTCATACTACATACAGTTAAAGCGGTTGTATCCCCCATAATATAGCGTGTGATGATTTTAAACAATCTCAAGTTTTGCGGTCCAAAATACTGTCTGCAACGATATGAATTTTTTTGTTAATCAGGGTGGCAATCGAAATCGAAAAGAACCCCATGAACATGAATACAAGAGACGATACACTGAAGTTACCAGCAGTGTGGAAAACAGTATTGGAACAAAACCAAATATCAACCAAAAGCGAACAAGCAGAGACTAAAAAGGAAAGTGCAAAAATGTCCACAGTAGTGAAAGCCGAAAAGCTGAAATCGAACGAAAAGAGAAAGAAGGAAGTACATAAGAAGTAGCCAGCAACACCGGACAGTTCGAAAGTTACAGACCCGAAGAAACGTCGTCGAAGAAAAAACAATCTCATTGGGCGGTCCAATACCCGAGAAACTAAGGAGAAATACAGCAGGCGTGGAAATATATATATATATATATATATATATATATATATATATATATATATATATATATATATATATATATATATATATGCGTTCGTAAATTCAATTAAAATTCGAATGGGAGTTTAGGAAGAGAACGCTCGGACCCGTCGATTTTTATTTTCAATTTAGAATTTTTTTACGTAAAAGTGAAATATAGAGGTTGTGTCAAGAAAAAGATATGACGTCGTAGACATTTTTTTTAAATGTCAACCCCCATTTTTTGCAGAATTAGAAAGGGTACATATGGATGATGTTAATACAGGGTGTCCCAAACTTGCGTCCGCGGGCGATACCTCCCTTATTTGATGGAATAGGAGAACAAAATTTTGAAGGGTTGTAGAAAAAACTCTGGCGCATATTTTAAAACTGTTTTGGGTTATACAGAGTGTTTTTTATACCGAGTGAACCAAACATAGATTTTTTTAAATAGGGCACCCTAGACGTCTTCTCAAATTTGTATTCAGCTCACTTCGGCCATTATTTTAATATAAGGTTTGATTATGTTATGCAGAGTAGTTTAGAAGAAAAAATTACCTAAATAGATACCATGTATCATTTCCAATAAGAAATATTCAAATGATTTCTTTAATAAAATACATTTTGAAACAGATAATTTTTTGGGATTAGGCCCAATTTAGTTGTAATTTAAATTAAATGTTCGAATTGAATACCGTTAACAATTTGACAATAGCTAAGGCGATTAACAAATGATTTTTGAGCGCTGTTCATGACATCTGCGGTAACGTTTCTAATTTCTTGGCGAATTCGTGCTTTTAAATCTTCTAAATTGGCCAGTTGCGTCGCGTATACTTTACTCTTTAAGTATCGTCACAAGAAGTAATCTAGAGGATTTAAATCTGGCGATCTAGCAAGCCACTCAATTGTCCCTTCTCTACCTATCCAACGATTTGGAAAAACTTCATCCAAATAAGCGCGAACAGGTAAAGCGTAGTGCAGCGGCGCTCCGTGTTGTTGAAACAAACGTCACGGTGGTACATATCGGGCTTTTATAAATCCAGATACAACGTTATTAGAGCGCATTTTGAAGAAAGTCTAAATATCCACCAGTGAGAGTATCCTCGAAGAAGTAGGGACCTATAACTCTGCAGTCAACTATGCCGCACCGAACGGTCAATTTTTGAGGGTTATGGGTGTGATGTTCCGTGAACCAATGAGGATTTTGGGTTGCGGTTACATGGCCGTTTAAAGCAAATGTTGCTTCGTCGAAAAAAATTTCTTTTTACAAAATTAGCGTTACCATAATATAATTGTTGCATTTGTTCAAAAAATTTATTTCGCCGATCAACATCATCTTCCAACAGCGCATGAAGTAAGCATAACTTGTAGGGATGGAACTTCTCTCTTTTCAACACTTTATGCACAGTAGATGGCGCCACGCTGTAAATTTAAATACTGTCAAATATTACTTGGCTAGGTAAACTATCTCTTAAGATTTGTATGCTGTCACACCTTGAATTTAGGTTTTAGTAATAATTATCCCTTAAATCAAATCCGGAGTAAAAGTGAGTTGCTTTATGACTACATAAGTGTGATTGAAACTGAAGATATAGATTCTTAATAACATAATTACAAAATAACAAATTTATTTTCATTTTTTTTAATATTTGTAATACAGAATGGCAAGAACGCAACCTGACCTCCGATTTAGTCTTCCTTGGAGTTAGCGGAAACACTATATTTCCCGTGTAAAGTACTGACCTTTTTAAATTGCTAAGTTGGACCGATAAGTGTGGTTCTTAGCTGATAATTTTCTCGAAATTTCTAATAAGTATTGGATCCACGTCGTTAACAACTACTTCTGGTCTTCTAAGTAAGTATTAACAATGTTTCCCAATTAACAAACTAATGCAATACCTATAAATTCTTAGGTCTAATGAAACAGTTGCAAAATGTTTATACTAGAAAACTAGGAATTTAGTATGTTTATATACTGCATTAATCTGAAATTTGCAGTTCGGAATTACAAAACAACAGTTTGGTTTTACTTATCGATATCGAGCAATGTTGTATTGTTTTATTTACTGTGTCTTCACAATGTTTATTATATAGAATAATTCTATAATTTATGCTGACTTCGTTTTATAATATTACGTAGATACGAGTGAAAACATTTCTTTCACTTTTACAAATTACATATATTTTTTTAAAGGACCGCTATTCTTAATTTTAACTTATTTTATTGAAATGATTATAATTTCAAGAATAGCTACTAATCTTATTACGCCGCAGCGTAAATATGACTTTCGTAAATCGAACTTTCTTCCGTTCGTTTACAAACTTTTTTTCAATAAATACATATCTGAGTGACTCTAAGGTTTTAACTGAACTGCCCAATTTTAGTAAAAATGGAATTTATCATATCAAGTAATCGTCCCACATTTCTTATTTTGCTAAAAAAATTATGGTGAAAAGGGAACAGTAAATTCAATACTATTCTAACATTTTACATTAAATGAGTTTTTTATAAACTTTCAAAATGTAAATATTGTAATTTAATGACTTTTAAATTTATTGAATTAGGTTAGGATAGGTATAGAAATTGTCTACCCATAAAGAAAGAATGATGGTGTTTATTTATTATTTATATTTATTTAACCAACACTATCAATAATTTGTACGAACTGTTACGTGTGGTTTTGTTTACAGTCCCGTCACAATGCTTAATTTAAATAATAGTCCTGTTTAGTTAATTTATGTTGAGTTTGTTTTACTATATTACATAGATCTGAGTGAAAACATTTTTCTTTTACATCTTTTAATTTTAACTCATTAGAACAGCCACTAGTCCTTATTACGTCCTTGCCACGTCAAAAGATTGTCCCCACGTTTTACCTTATTATATTATATTAGTGTTTTGTTATAAATAATCTTACCCCACGAGGAACACTTATAAATAGAGCTCGGATTTATATGCACGAAAATTAGCTAAAATATGCTCATATATGCATCTAAAATCTTTAAAATATGCACTTGATTCTGTAAAATATGCACAAAAATATACAGCATATGCACTAAATTTTACTCACAATAATAAACAAAATATTTTTATACATTTATTTTTAAAATAATACATATACAATACACATAAAACACTAATTATAATATTAATGACTAATGATTAATGAGATTAACTAATAGAATAATAAGACAATAACAGACAATAAAAATCATTAATTATTTAGTTTATTGTTATTTACATTACCAAAACAGTTTATAATTATATATTTTTCTAAACTTTGCATAGCAAACGGTTGCCTTGTATCGGAAAGTATATTCTTGTACATAGAAAAACTTCGATCTACATCTACTGATGTAATGGGCGCATATTTTAAAACAGAAATTATTGCAGGATCTACATTACTTAGCACAAATTCACCTTGTAAAATTTTTGAAACATTTTCAAGAATGTTAAACCCTTCATTTTTAATTAGAACACCACTAAATTTTTGTTCAATAATATTTCCAATTTTCCAGTAACTCCTCAATCGACTTTTGAGACTATTAGCTAATTCAACTGACTGTCAAAGGCATTCCCTGTTTTCTAAATTCAAAATTTTTGATTCTATAATTGCTGCTGAACTATCAGATAAGTCTACAATTACTTTTTAATTTTATTAAAATATTCACAGAAAATAGCAGCATTTAACCAAGTACTCCACCTAGTAATAACAGGTTCAGCAATGTATTTGGTAATTTTTCTTTGTACAGTTGTATTCTCAGGGCACTTTTATTATTATTATTTCATTACTATTTATTAGTAAGCGAGATATTTTAATTATCGACTAATATTGGTAGTTACTAATTAGTAGTTTGAAAATTTCTAAACTAGAGGATCATAAAAAAAAGCTACTAAAGAAATGCAAATTATTGAAACGAGCTTTTCCCCCGCAAAATTTTGCAGTAAACATATGATTTGAAATTGTTTCTTTGAGAACAAACTTAAAATGTTAACGTAGGGTGCTAGACTTTTGCAAAATTTAAATCGAATTTGTAAAAAATTAAAACCTTAAAATCAAATTCTGGCTCCGTTATTGCTTTCTACGCAAATGTACCTTTATATCAAAAAAAAATCGTCGAAATCCGTCAAGCGGTTGTCTCGCAATCTGCGTGAACTAAATGACCCGATTGTTTTAGTATATAGGATTATGTAATTTCATTTTCATTTCATTTATTTGAGTAGGTTAAAAAAAACATCTTTAAACTTTTGATGTAAGTACTACCCATATTGCAATTGCTTATTAACATTAAAGTATCCGGTCTATTCACCCATTCATAGAAATAATCTCATTAAATTGCTATTTGGAATTTGGATAACAAATGTAATTAGTCAAACGAACAATAATAGTAACTTATTGCCAATGTCCCTCAGAACACTAACCTATTGAAAATTTGAAACTGAAAGATTTATTTCATTCTACCTTAATGAGTTTCCTGTAGATAAATAAATATGCAAGTACACATAATTTAATATAATTCCATTGAATCTCCAAAATGGGGAAAAAAACGGCGAAAAACTTCACGAATGTATAGAATAAATGTAATTTTTTCATTATATAAAAAATTTAAAAAATATGCAATAAAATGCACACAATGAGTGAAATATGCAAAAGATGCACAACATTATGTAAATATACAAAATAAAGTTGGTATCAATCGAATTTAAATTATACGATTCGTGTATAAACAAAATATTTTTGATGGCTTATTCATATTATAGAATATGCATTTTGCATATAATCCGACCTCTACTTATAAAATGTGGAAACAGTAATTTAAGGATTTTTAAGTCTATCGAATTCTTGATTTCAGATCCAATTTTAGCTTAAAATTATCTTTATTTAAAAACTGTATTTGATGTTTTACGATAAATCATAACCATAAGTGTGACTTATTCTTTGGTCTATTTACTATAATTATGTACTCTTGCTTAGATTTTTATAATCTTTGATTTTCTGTACATTTCTACAGTAATTTTACTATTTTAACACAAAACTTAATCTCAGTCTTTATCTTCTAACACAGATATAATTCTTTTCTTAATTACCACTACTTCTTTTTAATGCTCATACCTCTAAAGCATCAACACCAACGTCGAAAATTTCGGTATTTTCAAATTTCTACAAAAGCCGTTCATTTTAGATATATGGATGTGTCCTTACTTTGCAGCGTAGAATCGACTGGTAAGAGAAAAGGAGGGGTTGCCTTTTAATAAAATTCAGTTTTGCGATGTCTAACTTTATAAATTTACTGTTGTAAATGGTGTAATAATATAATAAATATAATAAAGTGTAAAAATGTTCTCCGAAACAAATCGTTAAACTAACTAGAGATACAAACCATTCACCACAAATAATGACTTTGATTCAGTCGGTAGATTAATGTGGGGAGGTTCAATTTTTTGGATTTGCTTATTTACCACAATTTCTACTAGATTACTTCCACGGAACATCAATATAAAAAAATTGCAATGTAATACTAATAAAAAAGATCTCGGACGCCCAGTTATTTTTTAATTATGCTCGCAATAACTAAACCGAGGTCTACACTAAAAATTTAATCAAAATGTAACAAATAATAAAATATACAGACTATGTTTATTAACAATTAAAATGATAGGGTTATATAAAATATATCTTAAAAATAGCCTTAAATTACTAAAAAATCATTAAACATTAAATACCTGTTACAAAATATAATACATCTTCTTGAGAACCCCTGGTATTATAAAAAATAATGCCGAAATGCAAACCACGGTGACGTAATACTTGTGTCAATATTGCGCAATATATTGCAATAACAATGCTTTTATGTTGTCAACCACACCCAAACTGGAATTTTATTTCTTATAAATTTGTCTTCTTGAAATTGAATAAACCAATATTTATTGCATTTTCTTGAAATTTTGAATGCAAAAATTGCAATCATAAAATGAAAGCGTATGTAACAGTAGAATTAATTGTGCAATAAAAAGCGGTAAAATTAAAAGTGTAATAGTAAAAAAAGAAAGTAAAAGTAAAAGTAAAAGTGCCTAAAAAGAGCAAATGTTTTGATTTTTAGTGTTACGAGTTAAACCCAAAAATATGGCTTCCTACTCAACATAAGATTCATTAAGTACTAAAATGGACGCCTAGAATATCAGACGATGTAGTCGTGCGCGAAAGCATTTACGCAGAAAAATTAAGTCAACGATGGCGCATTGCGCGAAAATATTTGAGCAGAAAAATAATTTAAAGTGGGAGTATAAACCTTTAAGAAGTATATACCCATAAGAAGATATGCACTTAAGTTACACCAAACTGCAAATTAAGTTGCCTACCTCATAACTACAAATCATTAATAAATAAATTTTTTATATTTACAACAGAATGAATGATGAACCTAAATTACGGTATATTTTAATACAACTCAAAATGGGTTGTTACAGCTTCAGCACCAATTCTTGAGTAATATTTTTGAAAGATTTTAAAATAGTTGAGACATTCAGGAGAGGCTATCAAATCGATCATAATCTTATCACCACCTCCAGGTAAATGACAACTTTTTATTATTTACTATCAGAAATATAGAAATATTATGTACTAAATGTTATTATATGAAGCTGTCTACCCAAAAATAGAGGAATATCATATAATAGAGGATAATTTAATGTCAGTAGAACGCATTAACCAACTACAGAATCTAGTGTAAACGACAACGGTTTACTGTGAAATACAATACAATAAAAATGTAAAATAGTAAACTATCGTGGTACATGCAAATAGAACCAACTAAAACTAAGTTATGAGTAAGTTATTACCGAACATTTTTTTCAATGTGCCTGTAAATACTACAAATTAATAAAAACATTTTTTGGTTTTTTATTGTGTATTTGTATATTAAAGTTATACAATCTACGTTTCAATAACACTTACAGTTATCTTCATCAGTAGTAATATTATCTATTAAAATTGTAAAAGATGTTGAAAAATTTTTGTGAAAGTTGAGGAATTAAAACATAAACAAAGCCTGCTATTAACATAACAGTTTGAGAATCGAATAAAGCCAACTATAGAATTCAATTTTAGTAAAGAATAACTAGATCATTAAAAATTAAATATTGTTAAACTGTCTTGAAGATGACAAATCAGAAAACCCTTTAACGGTCGAAGGCTAACGATGAGAAATATCAACCAAAAAACAAATTCTACAAAATTTAATCAAGTTATTATGTAAGTGTATTGATATAAGCATTCACAAATATAAACATGACATCGATTAAAATAATTCAGTTAAATCTAATAAAGAAATAGCTTTGTCAAGTGCAAGTCTTATTTATCAATGAAAAGCATAATGCAGTACATTTTATGTAATTTTTAATTTTAATTTGAATTTCAACTATGTATGTCAAATTATAGTGCTGTGGTAAGTGGTAAAGCATTTACTTCGAGGTCTAGGAAAAACACAGCAAAAAACCTAGACATACCAAAAGTCAAAAGTAAAACCAAAATCAAGACGTATCGTTATGCCTTTTTTTTTAATCATTGGATGCGAAAATCTATTTAATCGGAGATTTTCTTCTTGTCTATTAAAATTATGAGGTGTTTATATGTCTCAATAGCTTCACGTTGTAAACGAACATAATAATGAATTTGCCTTGACAAGATTTCCATATTGTCAAATTGAATGTCATGATATAGATTATTTAAGGCATGGACTTCTCTGGTTGACCTGATCTACAAATCTCATATGTTCTTTACGTCTTGTATCAAAACTACGTTTTGTGGTTCCAATGTATACTTTTCCACATGAACAAGATAACTTATACACTCCGAAAGATGATAATGCGTTTGAAACATCTTTAGGTGATCTTAAATGTTCCTTAATGTTTTCTTGTAGGTTTAAAAACAGTCCTAATGTCACATTTAATTAACATTTTTTCGATTTTATCTGTAACATTAGTTATAAAAGGAAGAAAAGCAGTACCAACATTAAGAACTGGTTTTTCTTTAAGGTTATGTCTAGAAGGTGTGATAACATTATTATCAGTAAGTGAATATCCTTTATTTTGTAAGGATTTTGGTAAATATTTATCTTCATCCTTCAAAAATTCAAGGTCACAAATTCGTTTTGCTCGATCCACTAAAGATTTAATTACTCCAATTTTTTGACGTGGGTGGTGGTTGAATAATTTATTTATACTATATTTATATATTAATATGTCAAGAAATGATAAATTTCCATTAGTTTCTTTTTCCATGGTAAGCTGAGTGCTAGGAAGTATACCATTTATAAAAACCAAAAACTCATGCAACATCAAAACTGACCATTATATCGCCCTCTTAAATTTTGAAAGTAAGCATTTTTTCAACAAAGTTGGCAGAATTTTTAATATACCTTTCATAAAATTGTTTCAACATCTTTAACAATTTGAATAGGTAATATTACTACTGACGAAGATAACTGTAAGTGTTATCGAAACGTTTAGATTGTACAAAGATACCATTAAAACCCCAAAAAAGATAAGTATTATCTGTCATAATGATGAATGTTTATATTTTCATACAACAAATTAATGTTAATATATATGTTGGTTGTACATCAACTGCGCCTCCAAACTTAGATATAGATATTTTTAATTAACTGTAGCTTTTCAATTAGCCATAAGTTCGTTAAATAACGGATTGCAAGTTTGAAGCAAATGTGAATTTTTAGATAGTTTAACGAGCGTCCAAAGTATTAATTAAAATTAGTTGTAGCTGAAGTTTGAATTGGATGTAGATCCATAACATTGAGCAAAAATAGTGCATGGGCTCTAAAGATGGATTGAAATTTTGGTTAAACCTCGGACATACAAATAAAAATTGTGGTTTCAGTAAGGGTGGTCTGAGTATAGTTAAACTCAAAGTTTTAAATTTGCGATTTATTGGGTTTTCCATACAATTTTCGAGTCAAACAGTAAAGCTTCACCAATGTGAATCTCGATTGACAAAGTTGAGGGTTTCTTGTTCAAGAGAAATTAGTTCATACCTAGCTAGATAGTTTGCGTAATACCATAGAGTAAATAAGTCTATAATTCATACTTTGTAATGCTCATCCTGAGAATTACAATTTTTTTAGTTAATCGCGATAAAAAGTAAAGATATATAAACTTCATTAACAACGGATCAATCCCCTTTTTTACTGTACCTTCGCTATGGCAATTACACATGATGATTTCATAATTATTAAATTATCCTGGTAACCATATAAGGTAATATAGGTAATGTTCGAATTCCAATTGGTTTTGTGAACACTTTTTTAATAATACGAGTACGTGATCATTTTTATACCGATTTTTAAATGTTCAATATAGCATTCATTTGTACAAATGTGATCTGAACGAATTTTCTGTATTTACTTGGTGTTAATATAATTTAATTAAAACTAAAGCGGCCGTGTATGTTTCAGTAGAGCTTTGTGTTAAATAAAATATTAATTAATCTCAAACCGTTATATCTGAGGGTTATGTGATACTTTCCATTAGCTGATGTATTATTAATATAATTTCATTTGTCTTGGTTAGAGTTACATACGGCCGAAAAGTTACGTTTAAAATATATATATATATATATATATATATATATATATATATATATATATATATATATATATATATATATATATATGAATTTCCGTGTTTTAATTCATTACATAATATACGTATGTAAAACACTTCTATAAATTTTGGACTCTTGTTTCGTTTTTACGTTGTTTTTATTTGAAAGTTGCCTTTAATTCAATTAGTGCAAGTTCATTACCATTTTATCAGGTCTTTCAACTAATTGATTCAGATTTGATAATTCAAATTTAAAAATAAAATCAAGCAATTACCATAATAAATAATAACACAATTAACGTTTCTTAAAAAACAGATTTTTCATATTTTTTATTTTCTTCAAATTTGTATATGTAGTGATTACGTACCTGACAACGTAAAGATACAGACTACAAAAGAGTTGATATACTACACAGCAATTCAGTCCTTCATCGTCATGACTTTCTTTTACATAGGCTATTATTCTCTGCAACCACTGTTCTTTCTAAAATATCAATCACTCAATAGAGCTGCTTAGGAACATGTACCGTAATAGACTATAATACTACAATTTTAATCGAAATATTTATTTGCAAATAAAAGGGAATAATAAACTTTAGGAAATCTCCTAGGCTAGCTTCTTCTTTGATAAATAGATATATGTACAATGTTTCTATTTCAAGTGTTAATTGCTTTTGATGTAAGTGCAAAAGGACTAACTTCCTAATTTAAAAAAATAGTATATTATAAAACCTGTTTGGAATATCCTGTGGCACAAGGGGCGAAGTCATGAGTTTCAATAAGATACGAATACTAAAAAAGGCATTATAACACGAGTATTTCATATTACCTTTTCAGTTTTGGAGTTTAAATTTAATTAGACTTTTTTTGTTCAAAATTAAAATACTCGCCATTTGATTTCATTGGTTGGTTTCATTGTCAAAATCCGTATATACAATTTTTGTCATGTCTGTTGCCACATGAAATTTGATACCATTTTTAATCACAAAATGTTTCATTGTAGCACTGGTTTATAAACACAAATCCACAAAATTATAGTAACACCAAAATAAAATATCTGATGTAGAACACCACACGACCTTCCAACCTACAAGATGGAAACTAAAGGAAATGAAATAATGTTAATAACATTTTTTTAGAATAACTATGCAATATCTTTTATAAGAAGCTCATTACAAAAATTTTAATTTTTTAGGATAACTATGCAACCTCCTTTTTATGCGTTCATAACGAAAACCGGCAACATTGTAAAAACAAAAACACAGTATGTGCGAATCCTTGCGATATTGCAGGCTCACATTCCATTAATATAAGTAATTTGATTGTAATCTCATTATATTTAGAATTGACATCCGTTCTACATACATAAAGACAAAATTTACATCGATTGGGGCTTGAACCTTGATGGCGCAGTTGGTTAGCGCGGTGCTCTAGCAAAGTACAGGTCGTAGGTTCAAATCCTACTCGAGGTAAACTTTTTATTTATGTATTTAATAAAATTAATAATAATTTTTAAAAACACAGTAAGCTATGTCAGAATGACGTTTAAAACTTCATTTCAGATAGAGATTCATAGACATAAATACATGTTAACGTAAAAAAAATTTCAAAGCTGCCCGCTTCTGTAAAAATATCGATAATACAGCTTCAGCATTTTCAATCATATACTAAGTGACCCAGTAATAATCAATTTATTTGAAAAATTTTTGGTATACAAGTGTATTCGAGTTAGACCAGTAAACGATCAAAATTTGATAAAAATTAAACTGTTAACTTCTTCAAAAAAACTTAATAATGTGTTGAGCCACCAGATGTCTTATGCACTCATTAACTCGTCTGGGCATACTTTTAATGAGGTGATCGATTTCCTCCTGAGGTATCTCCACGTTGTCTGTAAGTCATGCTGCAGAGCCACTAGAGTTTGTGGGGGGTGGGGTAAATTGAGTAATCTTTTTCCCATAATATCCCAGATGTGCTCGATGGGTGAAAGATCGGGAGTTCTCGGTGGCCAAGGCAACAAAGCAACTTTATTGGCCTCAAAATTAGCCAAAGAAGCCCTAACAACATGAGGTCGTGCGTTGTCTTGTTGGAATGTGCTGTTGGGGATGGTCTGAACATAAGGTACAATATGGGGTTCTACGATCTCCTACATGTAGCGCGCAGCGGTCATGTTACCTCTAATGAAGACCAATGGTGACCTACTTCCAATAGCAATAGCCCCCGATACCATAACTCCAGCTGTATAGTGCATATGCCTTTCGACAGAAAATTGAGGATCTTGTCTTTCACCACGCCGTCTTTTCATCCTTGCACGACCGTCATGCATGCCCAAACAAAATCTGCACTCACTGAAGATGAGAAATATTTGATAAAAACCAAAAATTGCCCCAAGCAACCCCCCCCCCTTCCCCGACGCTGGCTTTTTCCCAAAATCTAATCAGCTCTAAGTCCAATAAAAACAAGCTTAAATACAAAATTTTAAGTACATTGGTGTTTTCGTTCTGGAGTTATCATAGATACTAACACACATCCAGACACTCACACTCACAATCACACTCACACCCACACTCACACTCACACTCATACTCCACACACACACACACACACACACACACACACACACACACACACACACACACTCACACTCACACTCACACTCACACTTACACTCACACTCACACTTACACCCACACTCACACTCACACTCACACTTACACACACAGTCACATTCACACTCACACTGGCAGTCACACCCCCACTCGCACTCGCAATCGCACTTGCGCTTGCACTCGCGCTCGCGCTCACGCTCACGCTCACACTCATTCACACTCACGCACACTCATACTCACCCACCCAACATTTTACTCTTGGTCATCGACGTAAAATTGGTGTATACATGTGAATTTTAGGCTACCAGATGCTGACAAACACTAATGGGACATAGCTTAGCTTTTAGATATTGAACGAATTTATTATCCGTGGCCCTGTAAAATACCAAACGCTGAAGTAGTTTACTCTAGGTCTTATTACGAATGTAACTGAAAATTTTAGAAGTTCTTCGGTGGTTCTTTGATTCAATATACAATTGCCTACCTTGTACTAGACACTGCAAAACAAACATCAAAGAGAGAAGTTTAATACATTTATTAACCCATTGGTTACAATAACAAAAATTAGCTAATAACTTGAATTTAACACTAAAATATGTGGTGTGGAACAACAACATAACTTTCTAACCATAAAATGGAAATTACAAGGAATTAAATAATGCATTTTATCCACTCCTACATACGTAACACACGAATAACGAAACTCTACTGTGTAAATTAGAACTGTTGCGTAATATTTATCGCACACACGCACGCACACACCCATATAGGCCTCCGGAACTTGTTCTCAGGTCTTCGCCCCTTCTCTGACTCCACAATTATTTGTGACGCCATCTATTTACGCATTTTTAAAACTAATGAATGTTTTCTGTAATAGGATCGATCGTATATTTTAAAAGCAGATTTATCTGTTGTGGGGGAATTTGAAATATTGTGGTGCCCGCATAGGGAACATATGATGTCATGGTGACCATTAGTATCGTTTCGAGATTCAAGGAGGAGTGTCAGTTTACGCATCCCTTTTCAGCAATAGTTGAGGGACCATCGGGTTGTGGGAAATTATATTTTATCGCAGATTATCTAAAATATCAAAACTGGCTGAGATACAACTTTTGAAAAAATTATTTGGTTCTACAGCGAGTGGTGCCCATTATTCAAAGATCTCTCGGTGGAATTTCAGAATATTTTACCTGATATGGAGCTGTTTGATGGTAAAAATTAATAATAATTGACGACCTAATGCGCGAAACTAGCAGCTCGGTAGTGGATATTTTTACAAAGGGATTACATAGAAATCTAAGTGTGTTTTTCTTAACGCAATGACGTGGACAAAAAGATAGTTTTTTCAAAGTTCTTTACATAATTTTGTTTAAGAATGCGCGTGGCAGACCTGAGACAAAAGAGAGATTTCACCTGACAACCCGAAATTTTTAGAGGCTGCGTACCAGGACACCACTTCTAATCCACACACGGGTATTTATTGTTCGATTTAAAGCAGACAGACCGGACGTGCTACGATATAGGACAAATACATTCGGGCTGCAATTCATTTGCCAAGTATATATAGCGAAAAAAGGATTTGAGCCTCACAGTCATAAAGATTACATCATATATGATGGCTAACATTTTAAGCAAAATCGCAGATATCCTTCTCGCATTAGCCTGATGAAGTAAAAGTCAACGTGCTGCTTTATTGAAATAATTGGATAGTAAGCAGGCCCCATGTATCTGCGAGTGTACACAACATTCTAAAAGGTCGTGTACCTCTCTCAAGTGGTCAGAAACAGCGACTCTCTCAACATAAACACACTTTAGGACGATTGGCGCCGAGAGGCGAGTCTATAAAAAGGAAAAAACCGTTTCTTGTGCAGAAGGGCAGTGCATTTCTACCACTGCTGTTAGAACCATTCCTTGGGGGTTATTGTTTCAAAAATCATGAACCACAGCCTTAAGATGATTATTTAGCGATATGCATAAAGTTTTAAAATTGAAATGATTGACCATGACAAATGACAACAGTATAACCAAGTTCTTCAAAGATATCTCCACTTTTCCAATCAGTTAAGTCAACCCGCTAGCATAGCCATCAGAGACAGTATTGGAGATTTACCGTGGCGCAAAGGCCTGCCGACGACGAAATATTATCAACGATTCCTCTTATACGTAAGAAGAAAGGTGAGGATTTCTTGCGAATATTGAATACGCTCGGTGATGTATTTTGAGATAAAAGGGGTACTGTGACAATAAAAGGTGACATTATCTCTCATTCCAAGATTATCTATCTGGTTCACGATACGTTAAGGCATCGAAGAACAGAAAATCCCCACGGCTTATAAAAGTTTGCGGCGCACATTAAACCAATAAATATACAACGGGAGTTTATCGGAAATTCTCGAAGGCGTGATACTGCATCGGCTAAGGTTCAACGGTCCTTACTTAGGAAAAACCAAAACTCCTAGATGATGACTTTCACTAGATTCGTGGCGAGAATAACATGAATGATGAATACTAGATCCCTCGCATCCCGCAGGGTATTCGGGTGCATGCATGGCAAGCTTATAGAATTACATACTAACGGTTATTGATGTGTTTAGCAAGACGGACTGGCCGAGAGCTCTTAAAACGAAGACAGCCACATCTGTAATTGAAGCATTCACCAACATGTTTAAGTAGTGTATCAATACACCGGCAAATCTACGGAGGAATGAAGGTATAGAGTTTGTGGCAGTCAGTGTACAAAACTTTTTCAAGAAACAAAATATCAATTTCTATGTAAAAAATAATCACGATGTAAAAGCATCTGTAGTTGAAAGATTTAATAATACATTGAAATCAAAGATGTGACGTTATTTCACCTACAAAAATTCCTGCAAATATATTGATGTACTCCAAAAACGTATGGCCTCTTACAGTAATAGCCCTCATTCAAGTATAAAGATACCCCCTGCGGGTACATTTTGGAAGTGTGGAAAAACTTGTACGCGAAAGGCTTAGGCACAGCACTTCGCCCTAAATATAAAGTCGGTGAGCATGTCAGAATCGCCAGAACTAAGCACACCTTTGAGAAGGGGTATGAAAGGAATTGGAGTGAGGAAGTTTTTACAATTAGCGCAGTGATAAAACGAAGACCACCAGTTTACCGAATAATCGATCTTAATAACAATCCTGTTGTGGGTACCCTTTACGAGTTGTTACGATTGATAAAGACATCCTATTCAAAGTCGATAAGATTTTAGCAGTTGTGGCCGACATAAACTATACTTGGTCAAGTGGCGTGGACACAGTTACTTTTAATAGTTGGGTGTTAGCTTCGCAGGTGAGGGATATATACAAATGGTGTTTTACCTTACCTTATTGAGTAATAATTCCATGACGTATTTTCATGGTAATATGACAAGTTTTATTACGAATCTGCCAAAACGAATAGGATCAAATGGGTTGTTTGCATAACGAAAGTTTTATTATCCTTGTCCTTTTGCCACTGTAAGTGCGACAGACAATTTAATATATTATAGAACCGGTATTAAAAAAGGCTGCATCATATTTTCAACGCGACAGTGAGAAAATCAGTTAATTGGGGACGGTTGGTATGTGTTACGTTTCACTACGGAGAATTATGCCAGCATAATAGAGGAGTCATTTCAAGAAAGATTTCACGAGGCAGGTAAAACTCTTAAACGTAAAGTCCACGATAAAATGATGGAGGGTTCAGGCTATAAAAGAGTACGTCTGTCCGATAATAATCATTCTCTATCGAGATCTGCTAAAAAGAAACCTGCTTACAACGATATATTTTCAAAATCATAATGTTGGGTTTTCTACATGCACAATCGTGTGAATGCATCAAGTCCGAATTGGATTTGTTCGCTTTACTGTCAACACGGACGCGAAAGTGATGAATGGATATTTTACAAACTCTTATCAGCTATGAATGATGCTCCAATACAATTTGTAATGGCCGTAAATGGAAACGGTTACATACATCTAAGTCAGACCATCTTGTACATCACAGCTAAAGTTCTAAAGCAAGACGATACAGCTTCTACGATGTTGTAGCACCGGTAAACAATTGGATGTATTCGCTTTTTTCACAAGTGGAGGTTTAATTAACCATAAGATGGTGTCACAACCTAACAACACCTATGCCTACCGCTCATATACCTAGACGCTGCTAAACTATGGGAAGGAGGCCAAGATTTCAAATCTAGGTTACATCTTATGGCACAATGATATAGCCAGACAGAGGAATACACTGGGACACGCAAATAATAGTTTCTCAAAACGTCAAGAACTTACAGCGACCGGCAAATGCTTCTCATAAGCGGTGTTGAGCTAAAGGCTTAATTTGTACGATCAAGATATACCTCTAGTCTAATGTCGGCACACGGTTCAAGTTACAAGACGAAAATTATGGACGCTAGAGTACTGGTGAGAGTATGAGGATTAATCCCACCATTCTAATTGGGCTTTAGCTTTAGAAATAACAGTACCAAATTCTAGTGCCAGACGTAGAAGTTTTGACTATTCCCGCTGGCATACAGCGAAAATCATTGGGTAATGTTTTCCTAGATCAGTTACCTATACAATGTATTTGATATAGGGTTTATAGCAAATAAATCCATTCACAACATCACAACAATATTAACTACATGTCTTTATATATTGACGGTCAGCAAATTCCTTCGAAGACCTTACAACCAGACTTTACAGCTAATGGTTTATACGTAAGGGCGTATCACACCTTATTCTCCGGTACGAGTATTCATTTTTTGAATGAGGGCAACGATATACCGAGAAGCGATTATCCCAACGGCTACCGCCTAATGGCCTTTGAACTAACTCCTGACTTGTCTGCAAAGGCTAGCGCGCTGGAATTTAGTTAGAAACGGTTCCCTGCGGCTGGAAGTCGGCCTTGAAGAAGCTCATGCGGAAACGGTTAACTGTTTGGTGCATGCCGAATTAAATAACGTGATCGAGATCGATAGACATCGGAATGTCGTCGTAGATTTTACTTGTAAAAAAGGGTAACTCTAAATCACAAGCTTCAGCGTACAGCAACAGCTGAAGGGATATGGACGCACACTTGGACGTATAAGGGTTTAGAGGTGTTGACAACGAATTCATACCGAAACATATTGCAGAGGTTACAGACCATGGGGTCAAGACAGACAAGGTTTCTACAGAATGAATACCATATACTAAAAATGGCGGTCGGGGTATGTACCCTACAACGATTTCCAAAAGGAGTTAATAAGAGCGTTGCTGCCTTTTAACAAAATTCACTTTAAGGGTATTGAAAAACAACAGTATTTAATATTTCTTAACAAACCAATACTAAACCTGAACGGGATTCGTTGCCCATCGATTAAAAAATTAAAAAAGGAAACCAAGGCGTATAGTTGTTTATAGTACAACATCGAGGCACCTATGTGTGCTTTGGAAAACTATTGCAGGACTGGACGCATGCCAACTCCAAAGATGTACGCGGTGCAAGTGTTTGAAATTGATCCCCAACCACAAGTATGTGCTTCGACTTGTATGTGCTTCTAATCAGTTACGGTGGCACGCACCTAGACCGTATGTAATTATTGTGAACACCGATCCAGCAAACAAACCAGGCCAACATTGGACAGCTATCTGCATCGACTAGAATGGTAACGGGGAATATTTTGATTCCTTTGGACGTCCTCCACTAGGATACCATTTACGCTTCCTGGAGAAGAATTATAGATGGTTCAATTACAAGAAAACGGCGCTGCAGAACTACTATTCGGATGAGTGTGGACTATAATGGTTTTATATGTTAGATTAAATAATTTGCTAATGGTTGGTTTTGTAAATAAGTTTTTCACTACATGTTTAATTATAAATGATGTAATAATCAAGTTATTATGTAATGCTTGTTTTTCTACAATTCTACTCTGATAAAAGAATTTTACTACTGTAGTAGTTTTAATTACAACTTAGGGTGACTGTAACATACAATTTTAGGTTGAAACTTGTTTCAGCTAGAGAAACCTAGATACAGAAACAAGACGCAAGTCCGCTGTTGATTTGAAAACAGTTTCTACGAATAACCCAGGGTTCAGAATCCCTATGCGGTCATCATACTATTTCACATTCCCGTCATAGCAGTTAAATCTACTTTTAAAATATACTACTAGATGGAGCCACGGTCCATCTCAATTACAGAAAATATTCATTAGATTTAACAATATAGCAGTAGATGGCATCACAAACAATCGGAGGACCAGACAAGGGGTGGAGAGTTGGGAACAAGAATACTAATTCAAATTTCTGGTTTTCTCGCCATAGTTTGAACAGGGGGGTAAAGGCCAGAAAGCAAGTTCGGGTGGCTTATAGTTACCTTAGGAGATTGAATCGGGCCCCCTTATTATAATACTATTTTAAATTTCAAGTTTTCCCACCATAAGAATTACGAAAATGGCCATCAAAACAAAAATGGCTTCCAAAACGGACCAATCAGAAACCAGGGTGCATGGCCTACTTCACCACTCTTAATCTATCAACTTAAATGTTTACCAATCATATGATGTATACGCACACTTAATACCTTCATTCTCATATAAAAGAATAATAATGAATAATAATTGATCGTTCTCCATGGCCGCACGCAGCTTTGCCATTCTACAACTTAATACTATCTTTAACTCTGTCCTCTGGTTCTATTTATTTAAATCAGTATCTGGTCACGTTTTACTCATTTTATCGTCATATACCGTCTGATTTTAAGCATTTAATAAGCCTATTGTTTTTTAATCTATCAATGCCAGAGTAAATTCTATCAAGAAGAGATTGAATGTCATCGCTGCAAAGGATAGTATCGTGTTAATTATTCTACCTCGAAAAGTGTTTATCTAGCCGTCTGTAGAAGCATGTCATATAATAGCATCAATACAGATTATGTCACAACAACTAGAAGAGTTAGGTAACAAAGGTGGCGCATAATATGGATGATAAGTAGGTAAGCAAAATAATAACAGTAGTAAAGATAACTGTGCAGAATAATAACAAACAAATACAATTATTATCAGAGACAGTGAAAAAGCAGTTGGGCAGAAGTGAGTTTACCGAAATTCATAACATGGAGAATGATAACCATTATCCAGAAAAACATTTAAAGTAATTACTAACAGGATTTGTCGTAACGAAATGCAATACAAAACGGTAAAACAAATTTTACTAAAAGAGACAAATTCATTATTAGTACATTTAAAAAACATGGAGGATATGGTAAAAATTGGTGGTATCATTCAACGGTAGAAAATTAAAATATTATCTCTATGATAAATTTAAATTATTAGAAAAGTCACTTTGACAAAGAACACTATTCAAGGCTAATGAAATTTATGAATTATTTTTAAAATCCCAGATGTTTCAATGCCATAACAAGATTAAATTATTTTTTAATCCCTAGAGATTAAAAGTAACACTTCAGTCCCCGAAATGGGGGAACCAAATAGTACTTTTAATCCACGAAGTGCAAAAACTTATTTATTATACATATTAGTTTAAACTATGTTTTATGGAGAACGAATTTTATAAAGAATAAAATTTGGCTTTTAGGGGCGATGTTGCATCAAAGGAGTGAGTCTAACTTAATTAACGTTAATGGACGTAGATATATATATATATATATATATATATATATATATATATTGAAAGAGTTTGACGAATTGATGGCAGAAAACGGTGTTGAGGACAGTGCTATTAATGTATGAAATGTTACTGCGCCAACTACATCTGAGTCCGAATTCCCCCTGGACGGTCTAACAGCTTTTAGACTTTGATATTTGTAAGTGTATAGATATAATAACTGCCGGAAGCATTGATCTCAACCCCGCCGAGTTAGAAGAAAATGATTTCATTAGTTTGAGGAAAATACATTTATATAGTTTACTTAGAAATTAGAAACTGTTTATTAGGTTTTCTCTTGAGAAAAAATAATGTTTTGGTTATTTGTAAACAGCTCTTCTGTAAAAGCATTACATTTTGTTAAGTACAAATAAATAATTGAACAATTCAGATGAAGGCAACAGCCGGTACAGCAATAATTAAAAATTTAAATGTTTTGAGTAAATACCTTCTATGAACAGAAATCAACATTTCCTGTCGCCATCTACACGCACGTTATTTTACTACCAACTGTCACATTTGAATCACATTTAAAGAGGTAAACTCCAATGAATATTAATTAAAAACTACAAGGTACGTTTCTTTTTCACTAACAATTATAATAATACTCATTTTGTATAAAATAGCATTGTCTGATACTGATAGCGACATAAATAAGGGGTTCCCAAACACGTAGTGAACTGCAAATAAATAACTGAATATAAAGGTAAAAGTGTCTGGGGAAAAAATTTTATGTTTTATTCGCGTCGTTTAGCAAACTTTCTTCCTCGTCCCGAAAATGGGCATTTTTTGTACTAATGAAACAAATAACTATTAATAATAATTTTTATGATAATTATGCAACCTCTTTTATAATAAGTTCATTACGAAAATAGGCAACATTGTATAAACAAAAACAATAATTTATGACAAACAGACGTTAAAACTTCATGTCAGATAGAGGTTTATGGACATCTAGATGTTAAATTAAAAATATCGATAATACATCTTCAGCATTTTCAATCATGTTTATTTAACTTTTACATTTATTTCGCTTTGCATCAAATGTTTTATAAAAGAAAGTTATGTAAAATTAAATTTTCTTTATGTCGACACATTTTCTTATAAAATTAATCATTATTTAGGTATTGACAAAATTTGAACTAACACTTAAATTCTACCTTAGGATTTTTTTGTTGCGGCTAAATTACGCGTCCTATCAAAAAATTGCATATGACATAATTAATCTACATGATTAAGGTCCACATATTGGTATCTTTCCATTTTTGAATTATACAGAAATATTTCATAAAAATCAAAAACAGCTCCTAATAAACCCCATCTCACCGCAACTCATTTTCTCCCAAAATCTAATCAGCCCCAGGAGAAATGAAAACAACCTTAATTATAAAATTTTAAGTACGTAGCTATCTTCATACTGGAGTTATCGTGGGTAAAACATACATCCACACACGCGCGCACGCTCGCATGCACCCTCACGAGCACACACACACACACACACACACACACCACACCACACCACACCACACCACACACACACACACACACACACACACACACACACACAACGCACACATACACACACTCACATACACGTTCGCGCTCGCACTCGCACCAGCTCTCGCACTCGCACTCATACTCACACTCACACTCGCACTCACGGTCACACTCACCCTCTCACTCACCACTACACGCACACACACACACACACACACACATGCACACACACACACACACACACACACACACACACACACACACATACACACACTCACAGGCATACTCACGCTCACGCTCACGCTCACACTCACACTCACACTAACAGTTATAGCCACCTCACACTCACACTATCACTTATGCTCACGCTCACACCCACACTCACTCTGACTCTCACTCACACGCACACACACACGCGTACACAAACGCGCACACAGATATCATGGGCGATCTTGGCGAAAGTAGGCCGAATATTGTGAAATGAGTTAATAAGTTAATTTAGCGAAAGTGAAAAAAACTCATTTGCATAAACCTTTACAAGAACCGGGTTTAAGGTTTTTTCAATTTATGGATACAGGTTTTGGTGAATATGGTACGTTTAGTTAACCTAGACAAAATCATGGCAGTACACCCAAAGAATATGAACAGGAAATCTGACAAGCGTTGAAAATTCATGATTTTTATAGCGAACACCTAAATGCCAAGTATGCATTAGCAGAATGGGACCAGCATGGGACAAAATGGAGTGGGTGTAAACCACGGCGCCAAGGTGGTGGGGGTAGGAGTGGGGGTGTTGGTGGGGGTGTCTGAGGGGGTGAGAGTGGGGCCGACTTCTTTTCGGGGGACACTTTGGACCCCTTGATAATGATTATCAACCCCTTGAAAGCATTTTCACCCTTTTTGGCAGTTCAGCCCCTGGAGGGTAGGCAACTGCAGTCACCCTGCGAACATGCAGTGTTCTGATTGGTAGGGCCTGGGGGTAGTCTACGCCCCCTACCTTTTGATTGTTCACGAACGCCGCCCCCTTCTTTTTGATTGGTTTGGGCCATTTTTGTGGGCGTGGCTTGTCCGCCCATGGCGGGAAATTTGAAATTGTATTCTAATAAAAGGACCCTCATGCTATCCCATAAGATAGGTATGGCACTCCGGAGCTTGTTCTCAGGCCTTATCCCCACTATAGGACTCCGCAGCTTGTTCTCGGGTCTTCACCCCCTTGTCAGCTATAGATCTCGGACGGCTACCATTTTAGTGTTTTTAATTATGAGGTTATAATTAAATTCTCCCGACATTTTGTTTTTAATTGAGTCGTCATTAATTATGACGCCATTTTGTTTTTAATTATGAGTCATAGTAAAGTTTGGTAGGCTAACTTGTTTTGTCGGCCATTTTTGTTGTGGAGGGAAATTTGAAATTGTATTATAGTAAGTGGGGCCCTCATGTTATCTCATAAGGCCTGTATAGGACGCCAGAACTTGTTCTCGGTACTTCACCCTTGACCGGTATTCGTCCCCGTGGCGGGAAATTTGAAATAGTATCGGTTTTGTCGGCCATTTTTGTTATTGGCGGTGGATTTGAAATTGTATTCTAATAAGGGGGCCGTACTTGGTCTATGTTCTCCAACCCCTGTTGGTCCTTCCCTCCTTGCCAGGCTCCTGATTGTTTGTGGCGCCATCTACCGGTGTATTTTTAAAGCTAAAGAATGTCTTCAGTAATCGGGGGTTTGTCTAGTAGTATATTTTTAAAAGTAGATTTGACTGTTGTGAAGCCATCTAACGGCGTATTTTTAAAACTAATTGATGTTCTCTGTAATAGAGATTGATCGTGGCACCAAGTAACGGTAAGTGCATGCAGTAATCGTTAGTCATAGTCAAATTCCGTTGGGTTTTTACTTGGACAGTTTTGAACAGAAAAAGCAAGTCACCTAAACAAGGTCGACACCTTAATTACACTTTCAAGGTCCTTTCTCTTTTCACTATCCAATTACATCTTTAGCGTCAGGGAAAAACTCATTAATCACCCAATTACGTAAAGGCAAACACGTTGGCCTTCATTTCCAGTTTTGATAAAACAATAACCAACTTTTACTATGCAATTATGCCTACAGTGTTCAAGCCTCAATCGATGTAAATTTTATCTTTATGTATGTAGAACTGATGTAAATTTTAAATATACATAAACACAAAATTTACATCGAATGAACTTGAACTTTAACGCAGTTGTAGCGCGGTACTCTAGCAAAGTACAGGTCGTAGGTTCAAATCCTACTCGAGGTAAACTTTTTATTTATGTATTAAATAAAATTAATAATAATCTTTAATTACATATTTACCTTTGAACTTATTCGTTCATAACAAAAACTTATAATAATTTAATATTAGTCAAGTTGCTTTGGAATGTGTGAATCCTTGCGATATTGCAGGCTCACATTCCATTAATATAAGTAATTTGATTGTAAACTCATTATATTTAGAATTTACATCAGTTCTACATACATACAGACAAAATTTACATCGATTGGGGCTTGAACCTTGGTGGCGCAGTTGGTAGCGCGGTACTCTAGCAAAGTACAGGTCGTAGGTTCAAATCCTACTCGAGGTAAACTTTTTATTTATGTATTTAATAAAATTAATAATAATTTTTAATTACATATTTACCTTTGAACTTATTCGTTCATAAAAAAAAAACTTATAATAATACAATAAATATATGAAACAACAAACGTTTAAAACTTCATGTCAGACAGAGGCTAGATGCTAACTTAAAAAATTAAAAGAAACGGAATAATTTTAATTACCTATAATTTTTTTAGGGTAACTGTAACCTCTTTCATACGTTCATAACGAAAACTTGCAATATTGTAAAAACAGTAAACAATAATCTACGTCAGAGTGACGTTTAAAACTTCATGTCAGATAGCGATTAATAGACATAAATACATGTTAAGCCGCCAGTAGTAGATAGACACTTGCGCTGCCATCTTGGATTTTCTGGGGAAAACCCACCTTTCACTTTTTATCGAGGTAGTTTCTCCTAAGACGGCGCCGTCTTAGAAGAAAATACCTCGACCATAAAAGAGGCGTAAAAATCCACATAACGTGAATCACGTGTGTGTGTGTGTGTGTGTGTGTGTGTGTGTGTGTGTGTGTGTGTGTGTGTGTGTGTGTGTGTGTGTGTGTGTGTGTGTGTGTGTGTGTGTGTGTGTGTGTGTGTGTGTGTGTGTGTGTGTGTGTGTGTGTGTGTGTGTGTGTGTGTGTGTGTGTGTGTGTGTGTGTGTGTGTGTGTGTGTGTGTGTGTGTGTGTGTGTGTGTGTGTCTGTGTGTCTGTGTGTCTGTGTGTCTGTGTGTCTGTGTGTCTGTGTGTCTGTGTGTCTGTGTGTCTGTGTGTCTGTGTGTCTGTGTGTCTGTGTGTCTGTGTGTCTGTGTGTCTGTGTGTCTGTGTGTCTGTGTGTCTGTGTGTCTGTGTGTCTGTGTGTCTGTGTGTCTGTGTGTCTGAGCGTCTGTGCGTCTGTGCGTCTGTGCGTCTGTGCGTCTGTGCGTCTGTGCGTCTGTGCGTCTGTGCGTCTGTGCGTCTGTGCGTCTGTGCGTCTGCGTCTGTGCGTCTGTGCGTCTGTGCGTCTGTGCGTCTGTGCGTCTGTGCGTCTGTGCGTCTGTGCGTCTGTGCGTCTGTGCGCCTGTGCGCCTGTGTGTCTGTGTGTCTGTGTGTCTGTGTGTCTGTGTGTCTGTGTGTCTGTGTGTCTGTGTGTCTGTGTCTGTGTGTCTGTGTGTCTGTGTGTCTGTGTCTGTGTCTGTGTCTGTGTGTCTGTGTGTCTGTGTGTCTGTGTGCCTGTGTGTCTGTGTGCCTGTGTGTCTGTGTGTCTGTGTGTCTGTGTGCCTGTGTGTCTGTGTGTCTGTGTGTCTGTGTGTCTGTGTGTCTGTGTGTCTGTGTGTCTGTGTGTCTGTGTGTCTGTGTGTCTGTGTGTCTGTGTGTCTGTGTGTCTGTGTGTCTGTGTGTTGTCTGTGTCTGTGTGTCTGTGTGTCTGTGTGTCTGTGTGTCTGTGTGTCTGTGTTCTGTGTGTCTGTGTGTCTGTGTGTCTGTGGTCTGTGTGTCTGTGTGTCTGTGTGTCTGTGTGTCTGTGTGCCTGTGTGCCTGTGTGCCTGTGTGCCTGTGTGTCTGTGTGTCTGTGTGTCTGTGTGTCTGTGTGTCTGTGTCTGTGTGTCTGTGTGTCTGTGTGTCTGTGTGTCTGTGTGTCTGTGTGTCTGTGTGTCTGTGTGTCTGTGTCTGTGTGTGTGTGCCTGTGTGTCTGTGTGTCTGTGTGTCTGTGTGTCTGTGTGTCTGTGTCTCTGCGTGTCTGCGTTTCTGCGTGTCTGCGTGTCTGCGTGTCTGCGTGTCTGCGTGGCTGCGTGGCTGCGTGTCTGCGTGTCTGCGTGTCTGCGTGTCTGCGTCTCTGCGTGTCTGCGTGTCTGCGTGTCTGCGTGTCTGCGTGTCTGCATGTCTGCGTGTCTGCGTGTCTGCGTGTCTGCGTGTCTGCGTGTCTGCGTGTCTGCGTGTCTGCGTGTCTGCGTGTCTGCGTGTCTGCGTGTCTGCGTGTCTACGTGTCTGCGTGTCTGCGTGTCTGCGTGCCTGCGTGTCTGCGTGTCGGCGTGTCGGCGTGTCGGCGTGTCGGTGTGTCCGTGTCCGTGTGTCCGTGTGTCCGTGTGTCCGTGTGTCCGTGTGTCCGTGTGTCCGTGTGTCCGTGTGTCCGTGTGTCCGTGCGTGCGTGGGTCCGTGTGTCCGTGTGTCCGTGTGTCCGTGCGTGCGTGCGTGCGTGCGTGCGTCCGTGCGTGCGTGCGTGCGTGCGCGTGTGCGTGTGTGCGTGTGTGCGTGGGGGGTTGTGTGTGTGTGTGTGTGTGTGTGTGTGTCCGTGAGTCCGTGTGTCCGTGTGTCCGTATGTCCGTGTGTCCGTGTGTCCGTGTGTCCGTGCGTGCGTGCGTGTGTCCGTGCGTGCGTTCGTGCGTGCGTGCGTGCGTGCATGTGTGCGTGTGTGGTTGTGTGTGTGTGTGTGTTGTGTCTGCGTCTGCGTCTGCGTCTGCGTCTGCGTCTGCGTCTGCGTCTGCGTCTGCGTCTGCGTCTGCGTCTGCGTCTGCGTCTGCGTCTGCGTCTGCGTCTGCGTCTGCGTCTGCGTCTGCGTCTGCGTCTGCGTCTGCGTCTGCGTCTGCGTGCTGCGTCTGCGTCTGCGTCTGCGTCTGCGTCTGCGTCTGCGTCTGCGTCTGCGTCTGCGTCTGCGTCTGCGTCTGCGTCTGCGTCTGCGTCTGCGTCTGCGTCTGCGTCTGCGTCTGCGTCTGTCTGTGTCTGTGTCTGTGTCTGTGTCTGTGTCTGTGTCTGTGTCTGTGTCTGTGTGTCTGTGTCTGTGTCTGTGTCTGTGTCTGTGTCTGTGTCTGTGTCTGTGTCTGTGTCTGTGTCTGTGTCTGTGTCTGTGTCTGTGTCTGTGTCTGTGTCTGTGTCTGTGTCTGTGCCTGTGTCTGTGTCTGTGTCTGTGTCTGTGTCTGTGTCTGTGTCTGTGTCTGTGTCTGTGTCTGTGTCTGTGTCTGTGTCTGTGTCTGTGTCTGTGTCTGTGTCTGTGTCTGTGTCTGCGTCTGCGTCTGCATCTGAGTCTGCGTCTGAGTCTGCGTCTGAGTCTGCTTCTGCGTCTGCGTCTGCGTCTGCGTCTGCGTCTGCGTCTGTCTGCGTCTGCGTCTGCGTCTGCGTCTGCGTCTGCGTCTGCGTCTGCGTCTGCGTCTGCGTCTGCGTCTGCGTCTGCGTCTGCGTCTGCGTCTGCGTCTGCGTCTGCGTCTGCGTCTGCGTCTGCGTCTGCGTCTGCGTCTGCGTCTGCGTCTGCGTCTGCGTCTGCGTCTGCGTCTGCGTCTGCGTCTGTGTCTGTCTTATAAGGTTAGGGTTTCCATACTATCTCCAGCCAGGGGGCGAAGGCCCGAGAACAAGTTGCGAAGCCCTACACGTGTCTTGAACCTCCTTATTAGAAATACAACATTTTCTCGCATAGGTAAAAGATCATCCAATAGCATTTGACCAGTTTAAAACAATAGGATCGATAATTTTAATAATAATATCTTATTAATTATGCAATTTCCAACATTTTGTGCGTGTGCATTTGCCTAACCTCCAGGGGCGCTACTCTTAATATAGCCAAAAGGACCTTAATTTGATGACATTCAAAAATTGCCCTAAGACCAACCCCAAGTCCAAGTCCAAGTCCAGCTCTAGGTCCAGCCCCAGCACCAAGACCAGCCCCCCACGTGAGCATGTGCAAAAAAGGCTCTAATTAGGTTTGACCTTCGAAAAGAAACCATAGGGTAGAAAATACGTGTCCTGTACGTGAGCTGTCATAAAATAGGGGTGAAAAAACACGTCCTACACGTGCGCAAGTAAAAAATAATTAAGGATAAAAAAGAGTTGAAAATACGGTCTCACACGTAGGTGTGTAAAAATTAGGGTTGAAAAAGGCCTCCGAAAAGAAACCATAGAGGTGAAAAAACGGGTCCCCCAAGTGGGCATATAAAAAAGTGAAAGGTGGGTTTTCCCCAGAAAATCCAAGATGGCGGCGCAAGTGTCTGTCTTCTACTGCCGCCTTCTTCTATAAGATATCAATAACACAGTTTAACCATTTTTATTCATATTTAATTAATTTTTAGATTTACCTTGCGTTATGTTAAGTAACGTTATAAAGCAAAGTTATGTAAAATTAAATTTTCTTTAAAAAGTATGTCTACACCTTTTCTTATAAAATTAATCGATATTCAGATATTGAAAAGAACTTAACTAACACTTAAATTCTACCGTAGGAATTTTTTTACCGCTAAATTATGGGTCGTATCAAAAAATTGTATAGAGCGTAATTAATCGATACGTTTAAGGTCTATATCTAGGTATTTTTATATTTTTGAAATATGCAGCTGTTTTAGAAATGTTTGATAAACACCTATCTCCGCCGCTAGATTTCTCTCAATAAAAACAAACTTAAATAAAACATTTTAAGTACAAAGGTATTTTCATTCTGGAGTTATCGTGGATACTAACATACATCCACACACACACACACACAGACAAACACACATCCAGAGATCTTACCCTATCTTGGCGAGACTTGGCCAAAAGTTGTAAAATGAGCTAATAAGTCGATTTAGTGGTAGTGAAAAGTCGATGCATAATCTTCTATACCTATATGTAGGTTGGAAGTTAAAAATGGGGTTGGTTCCAACAATAACAATCATAATAATTTAAATATAAGTCAAATAAATTTCTATATTTTCAGTTTAATATAACAAAAATAAAATATCACAAGAGTAAAAATTATGGCAATATATATCTTAATTTCTCTACTTCCTTAATATTATTACAAATGAATGCTTGTTTACTGCAATAACTGAAAGGTTGTTACGTTTTGCTTTTTCGACTAATTAAAAGAAATAACATAAAAAAAATAAATACTATTTTTGTATCGAAATATATTTAGAAAGTATTGAGATACACAATTTCCAATTTTCATTAATTCCAGAGTGTAAATACAGTATTGATAGAGGCCGAAAGTCAAGAGTATTGAAAAATCGTTCGTTTTATACACCTTTTTGTAAAGACAATTCAATATCGTGTAAAGTCTACCACTAAACACATGAAATT
This sequence comes from Vesta saturnalis, assembly GCA_036346205.1. Taxonomy (NCBI): domain Eukaryota; kingdom Metazoa; phylum Arthropoda; class Insecta; order Coleoptera; family Lampyridae; genus Vesta; species Vesta saturnalis. Next base: position 1,109,161 of record JARFJB010002004.1, on the reverse strand, counting down.
TACATACTATAATAATAATTTGTCGATTGTCAAGTACTAAAAGTTTTATCAAAATCCGCCCCAATAATGTTGCAAAATAAGTCTTCAAAGTGAGGTAATTAAACTGTTTACTTCGATCATAGTAATTTAAAACGGCTAAGTCATAAAAAAAATTAGGTATAGAGGTAAATTTTTTCTCCTTAAGAAAAAGATTTTAATAACCTGTAAAATTGCAATGCCACAGTAAAATAAAGCTTTTATTACGTACAAAACACATCCAGAAATAATTTTTTGTTACTTTAATATTTATAGTGATTCATAAACTTTTATATCTCGGGTTTGATATTTTACGTTTATGTAAAGAAGAAGGGAAGAAGAAGGAAGGAAAGCTTCAGAAAATCTATACATAAATAAAGTCACCCTCTTTAATGCAATTTTTAATCGATCTAAGTTTATGTAAGTCTATATTTAAAATCACAGAGTCATGCTTCCGTTTTCGTGATATAACGTCAAACATTTTCAATAAATAGTCGTTCCTTTCTAAAGTATTTTATGACAAACATTGGAATAAAGCTGACCTACCAATTGTGACAACCTTATCTCATAGTAACAGACCCAGTCATATACTAACCAAACCTTTTATTTTAATAATTCACTGGATTTCAACTTTACGTGTTATTTGAAACTGCCTTTTCTAAATTAGTAACACTTTTCTTATATAACTCAAAGAAATATCTCACTTTTCAATCGATTGTATACAATTAAATTCATCTTATCCTTCTAAATTATTTCACTGCTTGCCTTTTCACATTTTGTTTCTTAATTGTATTATAAATAAAAAGTAAATAAGTTTATGGAACAATACTTGGGGAGATAGAAACATCGTTTTCATATCTATTCAATAACTCTGGTTGTCGTATTACATTACATTTGCTGCACCGTAATTTTTCTTCTTTTTTATTACGGCACAGGAGTGGATGTATAAATAAGCCTCAAAAAGTACATTCTCTTAAAGTCTAAAGTTTAAAGTTATAGTCAGGGCCCGATCTAGCTTTTTAGCCGCTCCGGGCAAAAATAATATTTGCTGCCCTTTACACCAACACTATATAAGTCATGAGCTTGTTATTCCAAAGATGGGATGTATATATATATATATATATATATATATATATATATATATATATATATATATATATATATATATATTGTCAAATGTCAACTCAGGCGCCATTTGAATTTAATTTTTTTTAATTTTAGATCATTGTGACCTTATCTAAATTATAGATAATTGACATACAATATTATTTTTCCTAATAATTAATTTTTGTGAAGTTTGTTAACGATCAAATTTAAAAATTACGGTTTTTTAACTAGATCTCACTGTTTCCAATAGAAACATACATGGACCACTCTATATATTAAACAGCTCTTTCAAGTACTAGTAAAACGATATTCATAGTAATTGCCTTAGTTGCTAAATAAACCAGTAATTTTTATTAACACAACGTGCTCCTGAAGCCAACTCTGTCAAAGCAAAATGGCGTTTGAGTTAACATTTGATTTGCACCCGGTATATATATATATATATATATATATATATATATATATACACTGCTCAAAAAAATTAAGGGAACACTTTTGGATAACCCTGTAATTTTTGGCTTGCTGTTATTAACAAATGAAAATTATATTTTCATAATTGATTTGCATTTTATTTTAGTGATTTGATAAAAAATAAACGTGATTATGCTCATTTATTCGAGATAAGTTTAATATTCCACAGCAAGTACAGAAAATAAAGTGATTATGAAAATATTTACATTTAGGTTTTATGTTTATAGAGCTTCACCTGGCAACGGCATGACAGGTTGTAGTTGTTGAATTCATTATCTGTCAAAATGAGAGATCTTAGCGAGATATAAGTCGCTCGTGCTATAGCTTTAATTGAAAATGGTGTAAAAATTCGACAAGTAGCAAGAAATTTTAATCGCAGTCCATCAGTTATCAAACGTGTGTATGATCGCTGTAGAGAGAGTGGACAATATAAGAGACGAACCGGACAAGGTCGAAAGCGAAAAACTACACAAATTCAGGACCGATATTTAGTAGTTTCTTCTCGAAACCGAAGAGCGACAGTAAAGTACCTTCAAAGTACTCTTAGGATGGCTCATCATGTAACCATTTCTGACCAGACTGTTAGAAACAGGTTACGGGAAGCAGATTTAAAACCAAGAAGACCGGTACGAAAACATGTTTTAACTCGGCATCATAAAACTTTGCGATTAAACTTCACTCGTGATAATTTAAGATGGCAACTTAGACAATGAAGACCAGTACTTTTTACAGACGAATTAAGATTTCGTCTCACTCGTTGTGATGGCCGGGTGCGTGTGTATAGACGTCCCAATGAACGATACTCCGCTGTTGCTGTACAAGAAGTATCCAGATTTGGAGTTGGTTCGGTAATGGTCTGGGATGAAATAAGTTTGGAGGAAAAAACCCATCTTGTGGTTATACCAGGAAGTCTTACAGCTGCAAGATATATTGATATCATTCTGTCAGATCACGTTATTCCGGCAGCATATGATAATGTAAGGCCTCATACTTCTGCGATTACTATAGATTTTCTTAACGAGCATGAAATTCGTAAAATGGATTGGCCAGCGATAAGTCTTGAGCTTAATCCAATTGAACACTTATAGGATATATTGGACAGACGTATCCGACGTCGTCCAAATCCACCTCAAACCCTTCAGCAACTAACAGAAGCCCTGGTCGAAGAGTGGGACAGTATTCCACAGGAAGACATTCGAAGGCTCGTGAGAAGTATGCCAAGAAGATGCCAAAAGTAATTCGTGCTGCTGGAGGGCACACGCGATACTAAAACACATTGGTTTTCAGATAGCGTAACATTGCCATTAAAAAATCTTTTCTTTTCATTTTGTTATTCGCATATGTTTTTAAATTGTTGATCTTAGTTTACAAATAAAGGATTAGTTGAAAGTTATATTAATTGATTTATTAGAAAAAAATATGTGTCTTTCAGAATATAAATGTTCATCTGTATATAACTATCACTTAATAACTTACAGGGGTACAGAAAACTGTTCCTTTAATTTTTGAGCAATATATATATATATATATATATATATATATATATATATATATATATATATATATAATATATCAAAACATCAATACGGATTAATTAATCTCATTGTCATTTAAGTATTCACTTAGTGAGTAGTATGCTATGCGTGTAAGTAATAGTTTTATGTGTTTTTCAAATTGCTTGGTATTTAGATTACGAGTAGATAATGTCAGCTTATTATAAAACAAAGGTGCAAAATTGTTTGTTGAAAATTTGGTAAGGCATAATCATTGGAATGGGACAAGTATGTTGTTCCTATTTCAAGTGTTATGGTTGTGAAGTTAGAGTGAAAGCTGTATTGATTTATATTTCTTTTCCACGTGTAAAAGGCATTGATAAATGTACATGGACGGTACAGTTAAAATATTGTTTTTAATAAATAATTATTTTACGTCGTCTCTGTAATTTACGTTACAAAATAACTCTTATACATTTTCTCTGCACAGAAAGTAATCTATTTAACTGACAACTATGTCCCCACGCTAATATTGTATACGAAAAGATGCTTTGAAAAAAAGAAAAATAAATCAATTTTAAGGTGTTTATGTTGACTACTTTTTGTAAGTTCCTTAGCAGGAAAACGTTTTTAGTTAACTTAGCACTTAGAATATCTACATGGACATTCCACTTTAGTGCAGCATCTAAGTATACTCCTAAAAATTTTACAGTTTGAGTACATTCGTTAACAGATTTAGTACTAAATAACAATTGCTGACATTTATTAGGGTTTATACTTAATTTTTAGCTAAAAACCACTGTTCTACTTGTTTTTGTGAGGCAAACATTTTATTCGAAGGAATTTCGGAATAGCTATCAGAAGTAAGTATAGTTGTGTCATCTGCAAATAGAATAAATTTAGAACGTATATCACTTTCAGGCAAATCGTTAACAAAAATAATAAACAATAGGGGGCCTAATACTGATCCTTGTGGAACACCCACCTCAACTTGTTTAAAATCTGAAAATGTATTTTGACAGTAAACCTCTTGTTTACGTTCCTCTAGATAGGATTTTATGAGGTCAACAGTTTAATGTGATATTCTATAGCATGCAATTTTTTGTAACAAAATGTCATGATGAACAGTCAAAGGCCTTAGTGTGGTCATAGAGCGTTGCTCCAATAGTTTTATTGCTTTCAAATCCTTCATTTACATACCTTATTAAATCAATAATTGCAGTGGTTGTAGATTTGCCAAGTCGGTAACCGTATTGCATATTTTTTAGAATAGTATGTTCCTCTACATAATTATAAAGTTTATTCTTTATTGCTATTTCAAAAATTTTTGAGAATATAGGAACTATGGAAATTAGCCTATAATTAGACACATCATCTGAATCACCAGTCTTATAAATTGGTACAACTTTTGAAACCTTTAAACAGGTTGGGTACACCGACTTTCTAATACATTCATTTATAAATTTTGTGATGGGGATAATAATTATGTTTTTCATATACTTTATTATTTGACTGTTTAACCCATAAATATCCTTACAAGGACTATTTTTTATTTTGGTAACTATATCCCTGATTTCTATAAAGGCAACTTCTCCCTTTGTAAACTTGCTGTTTGAAGTCCCCTTTTTAAGAAATACATTATGATCAACTTTGCCATCTTCAAGTTGACCAATAATTTCTTTAGGTTTATTAATAAAATAATTATTAAATTCATTAGATGTCATCAGATTTTTTTTGTTTACTGTAACATGAAAGCTTTGAATTAATGAGACCCTACATTACCGGGGATTGTAGTTGTGCTTCTCCAAATATTTTTCGTGCGCAGCTCTTTTAGTTTCCTTTAATCTTACCCTATATAAACTGTTTGGTATTGATTAGTGATAACCGGACAGGGATCGACTTTACTACTGGTTTCCCTCAAAAAACGTACCTGTTCTCCCATGTACCAAAGTTCGTTATTAAACCACTGAATTCTACCTTTTGAAAATTTTTTACATATCGACTTTTCCGGAAAACATCCGTTCAATAAAGTTACTATAGTTTCAATAAATAAATCAAACTTTTCATTAATGGTTATATTTTTGTAGTTAACAAAATCCCAAGAATGGTATGATAGTAAGCCATATAAGCGATGTAACCCTGCATGCGTTATTAGACGAATAAACAGTTTCTCATTATTATTGATAAACTTAGTATAGTTTATATTAAAAGAAAACGTTACAGCCTTATGATCTGATAATTCAGTGTCTAACACAGAAAAACGGCACCAGATAAGTTTACATTTGTCGTGATATTATCAATACAGTTTTCTAATCTGGTACTTTTGTGCATGTTAAATTAAAGGAATTACACAAATCACAAAAATTTTGCTTTATTTTAGAATTGCTATCATTGCACCTTATGGTGTAATCGCCTCCTATAAACACTACTTGTTTAAAATACAGGTAATATATATAATATATATATATATATATATATATATATATATATATATATATATATATATAATATATATATATATATATATAATAATACAATAGTATCATATGAGTATAGTATATATGTTCGTAAGTATATATAGTATGTATATCTGTTAAAGAATTTCTCAGAAACTACTTAGGTTGTATACGTATACTTCTACACCCATGGCTACAAATTTTAGCTATCTAACAGTTTGGGTAATAAATAGAAGATTTGGTGCCTTATGCTCAGTCGTAGATTAAAGTGGACCAGGTTCATAAAATTATCGATTTGGCTTATTAACCAAAAAATATTTACATGTACCTAGATATGTTCGTTTTAAAATCGAGGTCGCTGCTTCCGGAAACAATTGTTAAATACTCGGACGCCAACTTGTTTTTAAATATGGAATAAATAAGTAAACCATTATACAATAAAGTTAAAAGAAAATTTCTACAATAACAAATTTTATAAACAAAACCTATATTTCATTATACACAGAAATAGTTAGTAACGTTATAACCTAATGAGTAATTAACATTGTGAGTAATTAATGAAATCAGAATACCTTATTCTTGGTCACACTGTAGATAACGAAATGGATGCCTACTGTGCCAGCGTTTTGGAAAATTGTTGCGTAATATTACTTCAGGTTGAAATAAATCTGATTTGTATGCCTAATAATTCCCAGATGAATAAGTCTCACTCTTGATTAATCGTACCAATACCGTAACTTAGATTAACGGTAAAATATTTAATGGCGTGGATGTGTTTAAACGTGCAAAGGTGAAGTTAAAGTAAAAAATAAATCGTAAACATGAAAGTAAAATAAAAGTCCCTGAAATGCAAACGTCTCAAACTTTAATATAATAGTCTTTATAACTTACCATACAAATTGTATAGCACTTTTAATAAAAAATTTAACAAAGCAACGTGGATGCCTACATCCACCTTAAAAATATCATCAGCAAAGCATCGCTAAAGTAGTCTTTTCACATGAACATGTCTGAAACTGAATGTTCAAACAATATGAATACGAGTTCTAATTAAAATAATTAAATGCAACTAGATATGCAACACACGCTGCACGAAATGCACGTTAATTGCCGACAAAGAGGTGAATTATTAACAACAGGTTGAAAGCTTGTTACAATGTTAATTCCCTTTAAACAATTAAGGTTTATAATATAATTACAAAATAAACTAAAAATCGGATTGCAGATAATTTAAAATTCTTGTGTTTGTTCGTACAACAATGCGCCAAACGTTGACTGGGGTATGAATCAACTTATTAGGCCAGTTATATTTACCTACTGATCTTTATTTATTTGTCACTGTACAAGTTCACATATTTATTTATACTTATCAGAAGCTACATACACTTTGTCTCATTAAACCGCGCATTAACGTAAAAGGCTTTAAGTGCATACCTAAATTTATCATTCAAACTTTATATGTTAATTACAACAGCCCCCAATAATAATTACCACGAGCTGCCACTGCTTACCACATTGTTTTAAATTTTACTCCAAGGCGTTAGAAGACATTGAAACGGTTTAAATCCTAACTACTGAGATTGTATTCTATCCACAGTAAAAGAAGGCCGGCTTTTCCCCACCACTTTTAATCTGATGACGAGACAATTAAAAGGAGTGGGAGCGGGGTCAGTTACGTGTTGCCGCCCTTCCCCCACGTGTACACGTCCCTAGGTCACACGTTCTGATTTGAGGGCCTTAGGTTAGTCCACCCCACTTTCAGCTGATTGGTCGTGCGCACACATACTGCCCTAGGCCGCGCGTTTAGATTGAAGGACCCTAGGTCAGGCCACGCCCCCTGGTTTCTGATTGGTCCCTAGACCCCGCTGAGCTCCAGGCTGTGTTCTGATTGGAGGCCTAAGGCTTTGTATTCTGATTGGTTGGCTTTGTTTGTTTGTGGCGCTGTCTGTTCGTGTATTTCTAGGACTAATAAATGTATTCTGTAATAGAGGTTGACCGTGGCTCCACCTAACGGTATATTTTTTAAATTAGCACATTGCCTGGGGCATTATGAGCGCGCACGACCAATCAGCTGGAAGTCGACGTGGCCACGTGGGGAGGGGCCGGTTACGTTACCCATCTACTACGGCCCCCGCTCCTTTTAATTGTGAGGTCATCTAATTAAAAGTGGTACGGGAAAACCGGGTCCCTTCTGCTATCCGTGTTTATCACAAAACCAGTAAATCTAAAAAATACGACAATTAGAAATTAAGAACACTTTGTTGGTATGATTGATTTCCCGAATATCCAATAAATAGATAACAAGCGTAGTATTAAGCGGGAAGAATAAAATACTGATTATAAAATTGTCTATTTATGCCTATTTTAATTGAAGAATACGGTTTGACAACGAATTAACTATTTTTTGTTTAATTATGGACGCCAAGGAATTATCTTAAATTGTATCATATCCTTAAGAATTGTGACCATAACCATGGTGCGAGCTAAGGGAGGTCATTCGGGCACTTGCCCAGAGCGGCAAAATGAGGGGCGTCATAATTGAGGGCGCCGAGCGGTTGCGCGGAGTCCTCAATTTTCTTTCTAGTAGAGAAAAATCTTATAAAAATTACCATGCTTAGTAGCCCGACAAAAAAGTACTTTTTAAGGTTTTTTTTTTAATGCTACCTTAGGGGCTGAAAATCCTTAAGAAAATTATAAGAAATCACTTAAGCAAGTCTAGCCGAAAGAAAGAAGAAGAAATACCTAAATAGGAAAGAATGAACCTACTCTTTCGGTATGTAATGATTTCTGAATTGAGAATACAAAGAAATTCTCACGAAGAACGGGTAATTTGGTTACAAGTGTGGTGACGAAGCAATCATTGAGTCTCATCAAAATATAAAATCTAAGTGTTTTTTCACATTATAGATACAGCTATAAACCCTTAGATTTAAGGTTTTCTCAGATTACTGAGCATAGTAAATATTTTGCTTTTTTGTATAATATATATGCCTTAAGAGAACTCCCAAAAGATGAATTGTTAGAACATTATAAGAACCTCGAGACTACTTTAACCATGAGAACTCGTGATATAAATGCATTAGAACTTTCAGAGCAGTTATTAGTTCTTGGTACGTTTTTAAATAGTAATTTGTCTCCTCAAGACGTTTTAAAATGTGTAACAGATTCAAGATTTGGTCCAAATATCAGTATTGTGATCAGGATTCTTTTAACTTTACCAGTAACTGTTGCAAGTGAAAGTAAATTAAAAATATTAAAAAATTATTTGCGATCCACCATGACACAGAATAGATTATCTCGATTGGCAATATCACACAAGGTTTCCGACACTATAAATTTATCAGAAATTATTAAAGTTTTTCAGAGAAAAAAGTGCGAAGGAAATTATTTTAATTACGAGGTAGAGTTTAATATTAAATAATAAATGTTTTATTAGCTAATTTGATTATTTTTAAGAATGACTGATTAGTTTTGTAGCGTTACATAATTATGGTTTTCTTTATTTGCATTAAATTTAGAAACCAAATCCTTTCTAGTGTTTTTTATACGTAAAGTATGAGCCCTAACTTAAATATTATAACTTAAATACGTATGAACCGACTTCATAATTTTAACAGTTTGATCCTAATCTTTTTAACTTCTGAAACGATTTTGATGAAAAATTTGTATTGCTCCCTAAGTTAAAGGGTTATACGTAGGCAAAATTAGCCGAGACAGGGAAACATGGCAATTGGCACAAGGAAAAAGAGGCCTACACCCAGCAGTGAGTCGAGACAGGTTGATGGTGATGATGAAGTTGAAAGATACATATGTCGATATAAAAAAATTTCAGCCAATTCAGTACTTTCTGAGAAATTCCTTAACAGACATACATACTATATATACTAGACGCCCCACTAGACTAACGTATGTGAATATTATACAACCTCAACAATACCATATGATATATATATATATATATATATATATATATATATATATATATATATATATATATAAAGGATCATGAGAGTATTTGTTAAAGAATTTCTCAGAAACTATAGAATTGATTGAAATTTTTTTATATCGACATATGTATCTTCCAACTTCATCATCATCATCAACCTGTCTCGACTTACTGCTGGGTAGGCCTCTTTTCCCTTGTGCCAATTGCCATATTTCCTACCTCGGCTAATCTTGCCTACGTATAACCCTTTAACTTAGGGAACAATAAACATTTTTCATCAAAATCGTTTCAGAAGTTAAAAAGATTAGGACCAAACTGTTAAAATTATGAAGTCGTTCATACATTTTTAAGTTATAATATTTAAGTTAAGGTTCATACTTTACGTATAAAAGAACATTAGAAAGGATTAGGTTTTTAAATTTAATGCAAATAAAAAAAACCATAATTATGTAACGTTACAAAACTAATCAGTCATTCTTAAAAATAATCAAATTAGCTAATAAAACATTTTTTCAGAGAATATTAAACTCTACCTCGTAATTAAAATAATTTCTTCGCACTTTTTCCTCTGAGACACTTTAATAATTTCTGATAAATTTATAGTGTCGGAAACCTTATGTTATATTGAAATCATAGCCAATCCAGATAGTCTATTCTGTGCCATGGTGGATCAAATAATTTTTTAATATTTTTAATTTACTTTCACTTGCAACTGTTACTGGTAAAGTTAAAAGAATGCTGAGCACAATACTGGTATTTGGACCAAATCTTGAATCTGTTAAACATTTTAAAACGTCTTGAGGAGACAAATTACATGCCAAGAACTAATAACTGCTCTGAAAGTTCTAATGCATTTATATCACATGAGTTCTCATGGGTTAAAAGATACCTCGAGTTGTTCATTATAATGTTCAACCATTCATCTTATTGCGAGAATTGTTCTTCTAGAATGATCAGCTATTTCTTATTATACAAAAAAGCGAAATATTTACTATGCTCAGTAACCTGAGAAAATTTTAACTTTAAGGGGTTTATAGCTGTATCTGTAATGTGAAAAAACACATCTATTTTATATTTTGGACGAGGCTCAATGATTGCTTCGTCACCTCACTTGTAACCCAATTGCTCGTTCATGAATCGAGCGTACAAAATTCGTGAGGATTTCTTTGTATTCTCAATTCAAAAATAATTACATTTTTTTTTTATGATTGTGGACCTGAACAGGCTAAATTTGGTCTATCGTGCTAAAGCACTCAGGAACACTTAGGAGGATGGATAGAGGGATAATGAATTGCCAATAGATGCCTATGAACAGCTACCTTAAATTTTTTCATATCATAAGTGAGAAGAAAGCAGGAACTAAGGAGATCATTCCAGAGTTTAGAAACCGTGTAGAAAAATGTGGATTGCGCCCGTTTGGTACGACAAGTGGAGATTTGTACTGCATACTGATGATGTGAATGAGCGAACCGAGTGTTTCTCGCAAAGATAGCCCGAGATGGTATAAAGAATATAATTCAGCAGCGCAATAGCCGTTGTAATAACGATAATACAAAGAAAGAACTGAAACCATCCTTCTATGCTCAAGGGACTGTATGTGAGAAGTTAAGGACGGCCCATTTATAAGCCTAATTGCTCTCTTTTGAATACAATCAACGATATCGAGAGCGTATTGGGGAGCACTAAGCCAGAGGTGAGAATTATATTCCAGATGAGACCGAATTTGGGCCTTATACAGCAGAAGCAGTTGTCGAGAGGTAAAGTACTGCTTAGATCTGTACAAAAAGCCTATTTTACTAGCAGCTGTTTTGGTAGCTGACAGAAGATGGTCAACCCATGAGAGATTTGAAGATACAGTCATAACCAACAGAATAATAGAGTATGAAAACTTAACAACTGAGTCATTCATACTTACAACAGGAAATGATCGATATTTTTTAGCGAACACAAGGCAACACTGAGTTTTGTTAACATTAAATTTAACTAGATTATTGCTTCCCCATTCGAGAATACGTTGAATGTCTTTGTTGATTGAATTTGCCATTTCAGCTTTAATTTCTTGATTTGACATAGAAGGTGGATTATCACTATGAGTAGACTGAGATGAACTACAGTGAAGAGTGCGATCGTCAGCAAAGCAATGGATGGGGTTAGTTATTGAAGAAATAAGGTCATTTATGTACAGCAGAAAAAGTGTAGGCGCTATAACGGATCCCTGTGGTACGCCCGCGTTAATGCTAACTTCTTTTGAAAAAAAGCCATCAACTACGACACGTGTTCGTCTTTTATCAAGGAAACTAGAAACCCAGTTGATGAGCGTATCATTTAACCCAAACGAGGTGAGTTTGGCAAGTAAACACTTATGCCAAACTTGGTCAAATGCCTTTGACCTAAATCGACTAAAACTGTTTCACCGGACTGCTCTACTGTATTGTTCCAAACTTGGGTCACATGTGAAAGAAGATCACCTGTTGAACGACTTTGCCTAAACCCATATTGGTGGTCACTAAGGAGTTTGTTAGTTTCAAGGAACGTGAGCAGTTGCTGATTTTTGGCTTTTTCCATGATTTTAGACAAAATGGAAGTGATGGCAATTGATCGGTAGTTTGAGGGGTCGGTCTTATCGCCTTTTTTGGGAATAGGTTGAACATTTGCTAACTTCCATGGTGAAGGGAATTCTCCAGAAGACATAGAGATCGTATAGAGCTTAGATAGGACTGGTACTAGTTCGGGGGAACATTTCTTTAAGACAATAGATGGGATACCGTCTGGGCCAGTCGCCTTATTGAGATCAAGCCTACTGATGATGGATTCCAAGAGCTTGTACCGAAAATGAATTGGTTTCATAACGTATGAAGAAGAGTTGACTAAGGGCACATCTTTTCCAGAATCATTGAGACACGAGTTTGATGCAAACAAATCCACAAAAACCTTGGCTTTATCTACAGAATCAGCAACTACCGATCCGTCAATAGATGTCAGGGGGGGAAATGAAGATGTTCCAAAGTTTTTACTAATGGCTTTAGCTAAAGACCAAAATTTACGACTTCCTAAAGGAGATGTAGCTAGTTCATTGCATTTTCGTTGTTCGAACAACTTTTTAGTTTTAGTGATGACACTTTTGCAGATATTTCTAGCACGAACATATTCTAGATGACTGTCGACCGATTTATTTGATTTCCATTTAATGTAATATTTATTTTTTTAAGATATTGCATCAGCACAAGCTTATTAAACCAGGGTTGGGAACGTGAATGACCTATACGGTACTGTTTTTTGGGAATGTATAACTTCATTCCCATGAGGATGACTTCAGATACTGAAAGAGCGATGTTCGAAGAAGAGGACGACTTAAAACAATATTCACGCCATGGAAAGGTTGCAAAGAAATCCCGTAAATTACTCCATCGAGCTGACTTAAAACACCACAAGGTTCTATCGGTTTTGCGAACAACAGTGGAATTAGGTACAGTAGAAATGATTTCTATTAGACAATGGTCGGAAAGACCTAAAGGCGAAAGAACGGAAGTTTTATAAACAAGAGGGTTTGATGTAAGAAAGAGATCTAGAAGATGTGGAGTATGGTTAGGGTAATCAGGGATTCTTGTGGGTTCAGAAATCATTTGTGTGGGATCACATGAAATAGCAAATGTTTCTGCACTATAACCAGCAGGATTTGTAGTAGATGAAAACTGAAGCCAATTAGAGTTATGAACATTGAAATCGCCTACAATTGAGATATCGCAAGATGGAACCTGAGACAGCAGATAGTCAACTTTCATACTAAGGCAATCGAAGAAGTCTTGAAAGTTACTGTCATTAGGAGACCTATAGATGCAACAGTAGAATTTCACAAAATTAGGACCAGCAATTCTGTCCTTGATGTGGGCACATACGCTTCCTTTATATCGAAAGTTAGAGTGAAGGTAGTATTGAGGAAATTGCAAGTCGGGTGACTCGTAGCTTTCAGAGGAGACTTGTGTTCCAGATAGAAACAAAATATCAAGTTGTAATCGTTCAAGATGTTGGTGAATAGCATTAAGATTAGACCTGATACCGCGGATATTGCAGTAGTAAATCAGAAAGTTGATGCTTTCGATGACCGTGGTCGTTTAGGCCCTGCCCTCCCGGACATCCGAATGGGGCAGCATTTTACGTCCGGAATTTATTACCCTAGAAACCACAGCCATCTTATTTTTTAATTTGAGACTTAATCCGATAGGAAAACAGTGAGGGCGAGAAGGAAGAATAAGAATGAGAATAGATTAAAGATGAAGGAAAAGGTAACCGACAGCCCTTACCGAGCTCAGAAAATCGGAGACCCAATATTAAGGAGCCCATGGTAAGGGTGGTGGTACCTCCACGGCTGGCATGGAGTATACATGCCTACCACCTATTACATACCGAAAGAGTAGGTTCATTCTTTCCTATTTAGGTATTTCTTCTTCTTTCTTTCGGCTAGACTTGCTTAAGTGATTCCTTATAATTTTCTTAAGGATTTTCAGCCCCTAAGGTAGTATTTAAAAAAAATCTTGAAAAGTATTTTTTGTCGGGGTACTAAGCATGGTAATTTTTATAAGATTCTTCTCTCCTAGAAATAAAATGGAGGACTCCGCGCAACCGCTCGGCGCCCTCAATTGTGACGCGCCTCATTTTTCCGCTCTGGGCAAGTGGCCGGACCCTCCCTTAGTTCGGACCATGGTTATGATCACAATTCTTAAGGATATGATACAATTTTAAGATAATTCCTTGGCGTCGATAATTAAATAAAAAATAGTTAATTCGTCGTCAAACAGTATTCTTCAATTAAAATAGGCATTATACTTGACAATTTTATAATCAATATTTTATTCTTCCCGCTTAATACTACGCTTGTTATCTATTTATTGGATATTCAGGAAATCAATCATACCAACAAAGTGTTCTTAATTTCTAAATGTCGTATTTTTTAGATTTACTGGTTTTGTGATAAACATGGATAACAGAAGGGACCCGGTTTTCCCGCACCACTTTTAATTGGATGACATCACAATTAAAAGGGGTGGGGGCCATAGTAGGTGGGTAACGTAACCCGCCCCTCCCCCACGTGGTCACGTCGACTTCCAGATGATTGGCCGTGCGCGCTCATAATGCCCCAGGTCATGGGCTAATTTTAAAAATATACCGTTAGGTGGAGCCACGCTCAATCTCTATTACAGAATACATTCATTAGTCCTAGAAATACACGACTAGATAGCGCCACAAACAAACAGTTTGTGGGCGTGGACTAACCTAAGGCCCTGAAATCAGAACGTGTGGCCTGGGGACGTGTACACGTGGGGGAAGGGTGGGATCACGTAATTGCCCCGGCTCCCACTCCTTTTAATTGTACCATCATCCGATTAAAAGTGGTGGGGAAAAGCCGGCCCTCCTTTACTGTGGATAGAATACAATCTCAGTAGTTAGGATTTAAACCGTTTCAATGTCCTCTAACGCCTTGGAGTAAAATTTAAAACAATGTGGTAACCAGCGTCAGCTCGTGGTAATTATTATTGGGGGCTGTTGCAATTAACATATAAAGTTTGAATGATAAATTTAGGTATGCACTTAAAGCCCTTATGTTGCGTTAATGCGCAGTTTAATGGGACAAAGTGTATGTAGCTTCTGACAAGTATAAATAAATTTGTGAACTTGTATAATGACAAATAAATAAAGATAAGTAGGTAAACATAACTGGCCTACTAAGTTGATTCATATCCCAGTCAACGTTTGGCGCATTGTTGTACGAACAAACACAAGAATTTTAAATTATCTGCAATCCGATTTTTAGTTTATTTTATAGTTATATTAAAACTTTAATTGTTTAAAGGGAATTAACATTGTAACAAACTTTGAACCTGTTGTTAATAATTCACCTCTTTGTAGGCAATTAACGTGCATTGCTTGCAGCGTGTGTTGCATATCTAGTTGCATAAAAACGTGCATTTAATTATTTTAATTAGAACTCGTATGCATATCGTTTGAACATTCAGTTTCAGACATGTTCATGCGCAAAGACTACTTTAGCGATGCTTTGCTGATGATATTTTTAAGGTGGATGTAGACATCCACGTTGCTTTGTTAAATTTTTTATTAAAAGTGCTATACAATTTGTATGGTAAGTTATAAAAGACTATTATATTAAAGTTTGAGACGTTTGCATTTCAGGCACTTTTATTTTACCTTAAATCTTCTATTTATTACCTAAACTGTTGGATAGCTAAAATTTGTAGCCATGGGTGTAGGAGTATACGTATAGAACCTAAGGATTTATACAACATGACTTTAAAACTATGTTTTGTGGTATATCTAAAGAGGAAACTTGTTTTTTTTGTATTAATGTTTTACGTAAATCTAAACGTTTCGATAACACTTACAGTTATCGTCCTCAGTACCTTTCAAAGTTGTTGAAACAAATTTATGAAATTTCAAAAAGTAAAAACTCAAACATAAGCCTGCTATTAATATAACAGTATGATAAACGTATAAAACCAAGTATGGAATACAATTTTAGTTAAGGATAACCAAATCCTTAATAAATTAAATATTGTTAAACTACCTTGAAGATAACAAATCAGAACGCCCTCTAACGGTCGAAGGTTAACAGTGAAAAACGTCCTAAACAAAGGACAAACTTAGCAAAATCTAATCAAATTACGATGCAAATGTAAAGTTTTGGAAAACTTTAATATGAAATTGGTAAAATCATTCATAAAGAGAAACTTGACATCCATTAAAAATCCAGTCAAATCTAGCAGATAAATAGTTTTGTTAATAATTGTAAGTGTTATGTTACAGTAAAAACACAATGTAGTACGTTTACCATTTTTTTTTATTTTAATTTCAACTGCATATGTTAAATTGTAGTTCGGGATAAAGCGTACAACGTATGATAAGTCAAACTCGTTTTCATGATCTCTAAATATACTTCCGACTGATTTCGCCAATTCTTCGTACTGTTTAAAAGCCGGTTGAGATCCAGTAACTAATAGTTCTGATTTTAATTGATCTACAGTAGGAATCTCGACCTCATTGTCATGTGTAGAAACCGCAATTACAGTTTCTTGTACAAAGTTTATAATGGTTTCGTGGTGCTTTTCGTATTTCTGTTGCACACTCTTGTGAGCACTCAAAATCTGTTGTACTAAGCGTTCCTCGACTACTGCTGCATATACACAGTAATGCTGCTGTATTTATAATGAAATGTAACAGTCAAATGCTTTGGGAAAACTACCTGCTGTAACGTCACTTTCCTTATGAATCACGAGGAATCCGAATTTCTTACGCCATCAGCGAAAACAAGTCCTTAAACTTATCAAATGTCGTATACACATTAACCTAATCTTCACACGCTTGTAATCGTGATGGAAAAGAACGAGAAAATTTGCATTGTCACGTATAACCTGTATTGGAATACATGAATACATTTGGCCGAAACAATCACTATTTTGGAATCTATCAAAACAGAAATGATCACTAAATTCATTTTGTTTATGCCATGGCATTTGATATGTGGGTTGGTATAACGATTTACAATACGAGGATCACTGCTAAAATTCGTGGAAAATGTAAAAAATGCTCGCATTATGTTATACTTAGATTACCGCCATATCACTATCAATTCAAAACAATTGAAAATATTTGGGGTATTTGCAAGTCCTACTACGATCAGCGGATAGGTAAAGATGGCTATTCTGATGCCGCAGTAATACAAATATGTGAAAAGTCCTCGCAGAAATGTGATTATGAAACTTGTAAAAAGAAAATTTCACATAAATAACCTACTCTATAAGTAATTCATTAAAAATTAATTTCCATTAATCAATACGTCCATAAGCATCAGAAAGACGCAATTATGTTAATCACGTACGTATGGCCCATTTATTTCGTACATGTCAAGATCACCTGCCCCTTATTATCAAATGAAAGCGTTTGCATATGGCTACCTACGTATGATTGAAAATACATTAGGTAAAGGCCTTTCTCTAATAATCGTATTTAT
This sequence comes from Vesta saturnalis, assembly GCA_036346205.1. Taxonomy (NCBI): domain Eukaryota; kingdom Metazoa; phylum Arthropoda; class Insecta; order Coleoptera; family Lampyridae; genus Vesta; species Vesta saturnalis. Next base: position 1,091,653 of record JARFJB010002004.1, on the reverse strand, counting down.
AAATGGGTTTTATAAGTAGCGATTTTCTTTCCATGCTGTGAGAAATTCATTTTTGTATGAACGTACAAATATTGTAAGTAAAATGTTTAGAGGGTCATTGCATTACGCTTTTAGGTCGATGTTTTCCGTGCCACGTTAGACTTGTTTTAACTACTGGTATCTCTTTTTGGTGCAAGCAGCACAATTCAAAACGCGTATAACGTAGAACGTGATCCTTAGTACACCGCCTGCGACTAAGAAAACTAGATGCTCTCTTACCTTCTAGCATAAATGCCTTGTATAACAACGAGAAAGGTATGTAACCGCATGAGCGGTATCCAACTTGCGATTCGTTATTTATGTAGCGTACAGCAATATTTCTTCAAACCAGGAATATTTAAGAAGGACGTTTTTCAGTATTAAATATAAAAAATAACCTCAAATATTTCATATTTACCAAGCCAGATTATGTTTAAGACGGCTGTCATCGGGAACATTTCCGGACTTGGCCCATTCTCGAAATGATGACGACGTTCTCGAGATGACCATTTCGTTAATAAATGTGATTTTTACTTTCGCAATTATTTACTGTTTATGTTTTGTCATGATAGTTCTCAATAAGATATTTTTCAAAGTGGAGCCTCATGAAGCTGAAAAAGGCAAAAAACGACCGAGAAAGCAACCGAAACAAGATAGTACAGTTATTTGCGCCCAAGAGAAAAGGCTAATCCTAGGAAAATAGGTTTATTGATACAGTGACAGATGACCAGAGGGAGATCAAAAAGACTAAGGACATTAGAAGAAAAAAAATAGAAAGAAGGTTAAGAACATTTCTGAACTGACAGGTAGAGAAAAGCGAAAGCAGAGAAAAATTAGGAGAGAAGCATCGAAGAAACGTCTAGAGGAAAGGAGTAAAAGTGTGAGGCTTTAAAGAAAAAACCACATGTCTAAAAAGTGTTTGCCAAAGGAGAGAAACGATGAATCGATTCTGAAGCCTGATGCCAAGGTTCGCGATATGATTTGAACGTCAGAAGTCCGTCAAAAAGTCATACTTTCTTCGAAAGAGGTAATATCAGTGAGCTGTGTTCAGCCAAGAGAGATTTTATGTACAAAAACGGTATTAAGATACAAAAGCGTCTCTTTTCATTTACAGCACTGACATCAAATTTCGCCAAAGAGACTGGGATAAATTTACCTTGTGCGAGTACTTCGAGCAAAACCGTTTTGGGTGGTTGCTTCAAAATTAAGTGAGAGAGAAACTTGTTTGCGTGTCAAATATGAAATCTGGATTGAGAATGGACAGGTTGAAAAGCTGAATTATGAAAACATAAAAAAATGACTGAGGATTAATGAATGGTTTGTGTAACACTGGAGCCAGATAATAATCCAGTTCTGTGACGTATTTTCAGTAGAAGTCGGTTAATGAAGACAAAATCGTGAAAGGCGAAATTAAAACATTGAAGATTACAAAAAAGGTTGCTTTTTAAAGAATTAAAAATGGCTTTTGCTCAAGACATTCTTGTTATGAAGAAACATCTATATGACATTTATAGTTACAATAAACTGAAAGAAAACTTAACTGACCAAGAGATCATGATACAGCTAAACTTTTCAGAGAACTACAAGACTAAATACGTTGATGAAATTTAGTCCACATATTTTGCAAAAATCAGTTATCTTTTCACACAGGCGTGTGATTCGCAGTCAAGACCTTTTGTTACAGTAAGTGAAAATTTGGATCATCAAGTCCATGCAGTGTGGGCTCATATGAAACCGATGTTACAAACAATATTCTTCGAAAACCAAGATATTAACACCCTCAGTATCTACTCTGATAGTCCAAGATAGCAATACCGCAAGCGAACAAATATAGAATTTTGGCTACAAACATTAATACAGGAATTCACACAACTAAGATATTCTACGTAAACCTACAGTAAACCTGGGCATGGAACATGACCTATGAATGGTGTCGTTGGCTATCTTGAAAGAATTGCTGACAGTCATGTGTCAACGGGAAGAGATATTGAAACAGCCTCAAACCGAGTCTGCTATCCAAGTAAAAACGATTGCTGATGACGTCACTAATTTAAAAAATATGATTCCAAAACTTTGGTTACCATACCAGATATTATGAATATTACAAAAATTACCTGGCAAAGAAAGCCAGAAGTATCAAGCAAAGTATGTCGACATGACCGTTTTGAACGTCAACAATGAATATAACGTCGAGAGGATCTCCCAATCCAAAACAAATCAATGGATAAAATGATTTGAAAGATTCGTTCAAATTTGAGAAGAGACTCGGTATTTATAAAACCATCTATAATTCATCAATAGTGTTAAAGCTGGTACATCTTACGATCAAGGCAAAGAAAACTTAAATTTAATATCTACTAAACATATCCATTGATTAAAGTGCCTACTCAAAAGACAAATAGTCACTACAGACATGTTGCCAGGGGCCAGACATGTGTTAACGAAGATGACGGAGAAATCTATGCTTAATAGTGCTAGAAAATTCAAAGTAGAGTTGAAGGCTGTATCGTATATTGCATTTGGACCAATAATTAGTACTATTTCTACACCATTACTGAAAAAAGGATAGCATCGAGAGTATTATTACTTTGATACCGATATTGATATTTTTGAAATTCTAATGGTTCTGTACTATTTTTGCTAATTAATTTTATGATTGGGTTAATTTATTTTTTCCGTTCAAAATTTAGTTTATATTTGATTGTATACGTTATATTTGATTATCTCCGGTTGATTTAAATCTCAATATGATTAACAACCATTGTACTTGGATGTGTACAATCAAAACCATTTGCCGCAACATATGTAACAGTGCGTGCATACTAAATATAACCTCCACATTGACATTGGACGTTTAATGACTATGAGTGGAAATAAAAGTGGCGCCGCTCCTATGAGCGGCACCTATGTAGTGTTACCCATAATTGTTAATTGTTCGTAACAATTTATACTGGGTTCCCCATAACAGACTACCCATTTTATTTTATTAATAAATTCCCTACGAGATAACTGAATAAGTTGTTCTCTGTGGGATTATCTCCTGTAGTCTTTGGGATTTAAGTTAATTATTAAACAGGTAGGCGCCTGTCACAAATAAGTTATAAATTAATAATTTCGTGTAACGTCATTTTACTACGAGAAGTTTGTTAGTTTTCATCAATAATTATTTAATTTTTTTGCTTTGAGACATTATTTCAACATCCGTTTGAACTTTCATGGATTACTCAGCCCAACAACGTGTGTTTTGTGTAGAAACTTACATAAGAAGCAATTCGATAGAAGAAGTTAGGCGTGCATTCCGGCGTCAGTTTAATAACAACAATAGGGGTCACGCGCCAAATGGTAAAACTGTTAAGTTATGGGTTCGTCATTGGCGTGAAAATGGTTCTGTACAAAATTTGAAGAAGCCTGGACGTCGAAGAACAGTTCGTACACCAGAAAATATTGAAAGAGTTAGAATTGAGTTTACGAGAAGTCCTAAAAGGTCTGCTAATCGACAAACCTTTATCCTAGGAATATCAAAGGGAAGCTTAGATCGAATTCTTCAAAGGGATTTAAAATTTCATCCCTATAAATACCAAATGTTTGGATTTACATCAAAGAGCAATTCACAGTCTCCTAATGAGCGATGAAGCAAATTTTTATTTGAACGGCATGGTTAATAAACAGAATTTTAGATACTAGTCAAATGAAAATCCTCGTGAAATCTTTACACAGAACCTCCATAATCCAAAGGTTGTTGTGTGGTGTGGGGTAGGATCTTTTGGTATTATTGGTCCATATTTTTTTGAGGATGAAAATAACCGCGCTGTAACAGTAACATCCGAGCACTACGTAAACATGCTAGAGACATTCCTCATTCCAGAATTAAATAGACGAGGATTACTAAACAATGCCTTACTATTCCAACAAGATGGGGCAACAGCTCATACCGCCAGAAACTCAATGAGTGTTCTGCGAGAAATGTTTAATGGCCGACTCATTTCTCGATTCGGAGATTTGCCTTGGCCTTCGAGATTCCCCGACTTAACGGCACCCGATTTTTTCCTGTGGGGATATTTAAAAGCCGAAGTGTTTGCGAGTCGTCCAGGTACAATCGAGGAACTCAAAGTCAAAATTCGTGAAGAAGTTGAAGGAATAGACGAAGGTTTGCTACGCCGTGTAATGAACCACTTTTTATCTAATATTGAAAAATGTGTTGAAGTTGGTGGAGGTTATTTAGAAGACGTGATTTTTAAAAGTTAGAATTAAATTAGCCAAATATTTATAAGTTATCATAAATCCCAAAGAGTTAGCTGTAATTTAGTATAATAAATAGTTTGTTTTGTTAACTAAAAAAATTTTAATGCAAATATTAAAATGGGTAGCCTATTATGGGGAACCCTGTATAATAATTTAAAACATGTTTCAATTTGGTCTTTGTTCTTTGCATAATTTGGAATAATTTGAGCACTCCTAAACATTATACGTCAAATGCCAATTTTGAGGTTATATTTAGTATGGGCGCATTATCACATATGTTGGGGCAAATGATGATTAACATCATTCTTCGTAAGAGCGGCTGTGTCAATGATTATTGATACCATTATAAATCATCATTCGGAGAACACACGCATCATTCCGTGAAGACATTAACATTTCCGAGAACGTTAAAAAAATTACATAAATACGTATAATTTTCGATATTGAAAAAAATACATAAAGGGTGTTTCAAAAAAAGATGGCTCTGTTGCTAAGATAGGTAGAACACTGAAAAATAAGTTGAGTTTACTTACTAAAAAAATTTCGATCATCCGTATTCAACACTGAACTGTACTTATACCAGAACGCGCGCTCCGCCCGCTAGCCCGATTCGAAGAGAGGGCCACAAGGGACATCTCTGTCCTACTCTTGAGCGTACGCGCATCCGTAGAGCAGTAGATTGTTATGTCGCAACGTTTGAAAGTTATTTGATGTGTTTTGAATACTTTAATGATAAATTTTTCAATGATGATTTTTTAATAACATGGGCATTTACAAATATCCATTGAAACTCATTTTACCTACTGTTATACTGAGTCACTTTACAAAAATAATGAACTGTAAAAGCGCAGCGCATGCGCAAAGCGCTACGAAAAGGAGAGAAGTGACCCTTATGCGCTATCTCTCTCGCCGCGCGACTTTTCTATGACAGAGACCGCCAATGCGCGTTTTAGTACAAGTACAGTTCAGTGCTATTCAAGATACAGGGTTTTAAATAAAAAAATGTATACCCATTTTTTACGATTATGTCAAAACTACTGGCAGCATTGTAATGAAATTTTGTATGAGTATGTTTTGGAAGCTGACACATCCCATCAATTTGTTTTTATATCTGGCTCTCATAGTTGGCGCTAGTTACACGGTTCGTAACTAGTTTTGAACATAACTTTTTTGAGGTTAGATTTTCTAATCCAAATGTTAAATGAACTTAAATATCATTCAATTTTACACCAAAAAGGTACTATTGGTAAAACTCGATACTGCGTACTGTTTTCGGAATATTTTGATATGAAAATGATGAAGTAATAACTGATGCTGGTATAAAGTAAGTATTCTTATTAAAAACCAAAAACAATAACATTATTCTTAGGCTAAAGGTATTAATTAAACAAAGAATCACAAGAAGAAAATTAAAATATACTTGACTAAAAACATGATACATTCAATCAGTTAGAGTAAGTGTTCAAAATGTCCTCCGGTTTCGCGAATACACAATTCTATCTTTTTTCTAAAGAACGCATTAATCTTCTAAACGGTTGAGGATCATGATAAAGTCATTAAAGTGATGTTCAATTTTGCTTTGCAACTCTTGATGTGAATTTACCTCTGTAGCATAGTCTTTTTCCTTATGATACGACCAAACTGCGCAGTCCAAAGGATTGAAATGGCATGACCGCGGAGGCCAATGAATCCGAGCTTCTGCAACTCTGCAATCCATCGATTCGGATAATGGTTACTCAACCAATTACAACACCTTCTATCAAAGTGCGGGAGCTCCATCATGCATAAAAAATAGAGATCTTCGCTCGTTTAGCGTTAAATCTTCTAATATATCGAATAAATGATTTTCTAAAAAGTCGAAGTACACATTACCATTTAAATTTCCAGATAGTGATGAGAGTTAAATATTCCTTGTCGCGTAAAGGTGGCCTCGTCGGTAAAAAGGTTACATTTTAAAAAATTGGGATTAAGGACTGTCATCTCTGGTAACGTTTCACAAAAATCCACTCTAATCGGCAGATCGTCTAGCAAGAGCTCTTGGACTTGTCTGTAGTGATAATGATGTAGCTGCTGCTCCTAAAGTATCCTCCAAGTACTTACAGAAGACGTATTTGTATGTTGTGCCATATTCCTTACGCTAACTGTTGGATCTTGAAAAATCTGGAACACTGGAACTGTGGCAGGATCTGTAACGAACAAAATACACCCACGTACCACACAAAATTAAAAAACACCGAACGCGTTTCGACCGCTGATGATGATAGCGTAACTATCAAAACGCGTTCGGTGTTTTTTAATTTTGTGTGGTACGTGGGTGTATTTTTTTTTGGATCTTGATCAACTAAATCTGTATGGTTCTTGTTGTTCTGCGCCTACCAGGATAATTTTTTTGTACTTACATTCCCAGTTTCTCGACGTCATTCCACAGCTCTAAACGTTTTTTTTTATATGGTAGGTTTCTTCTAGGAAACTTTTCTGCATAACGCGTAACCGCTGCACTAGCGTTTCCTAAAGACTCGCCTAAGGTTAATAACATGTTGTATTCAACATCTGAATACATTTTGATTATTAATTAACGTATTTATCAACAATATTAAATGTTATTGCCGTTACCGTCTTAACTATAAATAAATGTCCGTTTTCCATGGTTAACTGATGACATTTTGAACACTTACTCTAACTGTTTCAATATTTCATGTTTTTAGTCAAATTTATTTTTATTTTCTTCTTCTGTTTCTTTGTTTAATTAATAACTTTAGCCTTAGAATAATGTTATTGTTTTTGGTTTTTTATAAGAATACTTACTTTATACCAGCATCAGTTATTACTTCATCATTTTCATATCAACATATTCCGAAAACGGTACACAGAATCGAGTTTTACCAATAGTGCCTGTTTGGTGTAAAATAGAATCATGTCTAAGTTCACTTAAAATTTGGACTCGAAAATCTAATATCAAAAAAGTTATGTTTAAAACTACTCGTTACGAACCGTGTAACTAACGCTCTCGATGAGAGCCAGATATAAAAACAAATTAATGGGATGTCAACGTCCAAAACATATTCATACAAAATTTCATTACAATGTTGCAAGTAGTTTCAACATAATCGTAAAAATTGTGCACAAAAATTTTTTTTTAATCCCTGTAAATTGAATACGGATGCCGTTTCGAAAATTGTTTCGTAAGCAAACCCCACTGATTTTTCAGTGTTCTACCTATCCTAGCAACAGGGCCTTTTTTTAAACACCATGTAGTGATATTAAAGAAAGTTTGAGGCAAGGTACCAACAGTTACTTCGTTTATATGTAAAATCGATATTCTCATATTTGGATATTTGTTCATAGAAGTAGTAATTTGTCCTCACTCATGATGGTATCTTGCTCCAAAACGTATACGTGAAGTTCTTCAAGTTTTTTTTCATTTTATACTAATAACTGTATTTTTGCTATTGTATACAGCAAGAAAACAATAGTTCAATTTTCTTTAAATTTCGTTATCAACTTCAAAAAGATGATCCCAAAATGGCTCCTGTTTTTAGTTTTGAAAACCAAATTATAAAAAAAAGCGATCAGTTCTGTGCTTGCCCCATTTGACTATTGCTCAGACACCAGTTTAGTAAAGCCAATCTGATTTACAAATTGATAGCTGCTGACTATTTTTATCATCATTACAATATGAAATTTTCTACCTTGGTGATTTTCACCCAGAAATGTATTTTAATAGAACAACTGTAAACTACTGAATGCTTTTGTTTTAATATTGAACTAACCATATAACACAATTTAGTGCCAAAATATTACATTATTACAATACAGTTTTTATTACTTTTGACTACATTTAAACCTGTTGGTATAGGTATAATTGCATGTATTCCTCTTATTCTGTTTATTTGGAAAATATAATAAACTGGTAACGTAAGGTATTTTTTGTGCTTTCGTTCTCTAATAGGGTGTATGCAGACCACAAATGCGTCCGGAAGCTAAGCGTTTTCCGGCCTAATAATACTAAATTACAGTTGGTATTCGTTGTAGTGACAGAACTGATAGAATATTCGACAGACATAATCGACATTTGATATAACACAAAGCCTAATCGCGTTACCGTGTACGTGTACGCATCCGTTATTATGTACGTATTAGGTCCTTATAAACTACAAATTAGGTCCATAAATTATTATAAAGTCAACAAACTGGTAAGGTGTCTAGAAAATTCGGGTAATCAATAATTTCGCAATTGTATTTTTTAGTTATGTCGGTTACTGCCAATTGTCAGTATTGCCAACTTAATTTCAACAAATATGAAATTTTAAAAAGTACAACAATTTTGTTTATTGAATTTAATAACAATCGTCGACGCCCGAACAAAAAATCTTGTGTATCATTCTGCCATAAAATGGTTTGCGAGTACTCATAAATTTGCAGGTCTCGACTTCGTCTTGACCTGAAAAGTTTATTCATATTCGCAAACGCCTATTTTCTGGCCTTGTAATACAAATAACTATTATTTAAAACATGGCCATTTATTTAGATAACATTTTTTTTATTGAAAATCACATTTGATCAATTCACAATTAAACTGCATACAGTTTTATTAGTACTTTTCTTTGGAGAATTCAAACAGTACCTTATATGAAGGTTTACAAAAGTGTTATTAAAAAGTACTTTCACTTATTAGGTTGGGCGAAGCATGGATTCATAATTTCGTCTTGTCAGTCTGATCCGGCACATCTGCCCGTCCCTGCGATTACAGGATAAAGGCTGAATTTTTTTTCAAATTTGTTTTCGCCAATCGATAGCATGGCTATTAAAAAAGTGCATCTCCTATCCTTTAATTTGATAGGGTGACTCCTACTGTATCAAGGTCAACAACATTTTGCACGTGTTCGCCTGAGTTCATTTCTAACAAACTGAACTACTTCTCAGGGAATTAATTAATTAATCGATGTGCTCCAAGCTTTGCACACGCATGGTGTTTATAATAATAATTCAGTGCCACAATATGGGTTTAGAGATTCTACTAATGTCAATTTCTTTGGAAAAACGATCGAAAACGTTGCTTAGATGGGCAAGAACTGAATTTTATGGTTCTCTCATGTTGGTGTCTGCCTAGTCCGTAAGATGAATGACGCGATGGCTATTTATGTACTCTGTTGGAAATCTTTTAGGACCAGTAATGTCGAAAATCTTTAACTATATACTAATTTCGTTAGCAGAACGATCCAAACTATTTTCACCGTGGGCAAAGACCCAATTGTATAGTTTCACGCTCTTGGTCATCGTATGGGCTCTATAATGATAAAAATCTTATTTATACACTAATTTCGCAGGGAACGCGGTCAAAATTATTTGCGCGATAGTAGACAAAACCAAATTTAATAGATGCCAAGTGATGGTCATTATTTGAGCTCTATGTATACCACAACTTCATTCGTGACACGGTTAAAACTATTTTCTCTGACCATAGCTTCACGGTGTTGGTGATTGTTTGGGATATGTAATGTCCATAATCTTTATGCTCCGATTTCATTGGGAAAACGCTAAAAACTATTTGTTCAGTTGGCAAGAAGCAAATTGTATAGTTTCACAGTGTTGGTCATCGTTTGAGGTTTGTAATATCAAAAATTTCTATTTCTATCCTAATTTTATTGAGAAAACGGTAAAAACTATTTTCTAAGTGAACAAGGGCCAAAGATTACAGTTTCCTAGTGTTAATCATTATTTTGGATTTGTAATGCCCAACATGTCCATTTATGAACCAATGTCATTGTTAAAACGGTTAAAACTATTGATTGGGTAGACAAAAAAATGTATGGATTTGACAGGTTGTTACGGGTGAAAGTGTCAGTACGATTTGCGTAAGAGATAAGCGAAGGGTTCTGATAGCTTAGAGGATAGGGGTAGAGGTGGATGTTGATTTGCGTGTAGGATGAATAGAGTGTCGTGTGTTTAAAATCGAAAGTATAGGTATAATTAGCACGCGAATAAACGTTAGTACTCCGCAGAAATGTTCAAAAGCAAACAAAAACTTGCTTACCTTTCGTAGCAAACACCATATTGATCAGCAAATCTGCTTCTGGACTGGTGCTATCTATAAAAGCTTCAAAATATTCGCACGCAACACAGGAACAACGTAAGCGTGCTGTGAGACCAATTGTAAATATTATCAATCTTAATTGCTCAAATTTTACTTTACTTGGCATTGACTTAATCAAAGAATTTCTATAAAAATCTTAATAAAAGAATAGTGTAAAAGATAATTACATAATCAATGCTAAACGCTTTCGTCAAAAAAATAAGCAATAAAAATTTCGTCTTCGCAAGGGTATGTAATTTCGAAAATTATAAGTAAACAAAAAAATAATCAGTTATTGCTGTGAGATGAAGCGGAAATTACATGTAATAATAACATTCAATAATGAAATAATACGCCTAATCTTAATATTAAGAAAATAGCGTAAAATATAATCAAATAAGCAAAGCTTTTGTCAAAATTATAAAAAATAAAAAAACGTCATAATGATGTGGTGTGATGTGATGCAAGGTTGTACAATCTCGAAAATTACACGTAAACAAAAAATAAATATGGACAAACAATTGAAAAACAATCTAGAGGGTTTGATACTAATCTCTCTTGCTTAAATTTTCAATATTAAAGTTAAGTGGCTAGAACTTGTGAGTTCAAAACCTAAAACTAAAATAATCTTATACCTTAATTTTTGCAACAAGCCTAAAGGACGTTCATATGGACGTACACTACAAAAGCGCTTTCATCTGTTTACGGAAGTACAAATACGCACCCTTTATTGAAACAACAAAAAACACTTAACGGTATGCACTAAGTAAATTGACTATCTTACAGCCTAGTCCAGAAGACCTTTATTTATGATCCTGGTTTCTTAACACTTAAATCTCTTATACACACCAACGAAAATCTTTTATATACAAATTTTACACACGTATACGTATTCATCGTTTAAACAGCTGTGAGCACGAACTACACAACATAAGGCTGGTAAAGATTTTCAACTCTCTCACATAAAATAAGCTAAAACATGGCGTAATTACCCTAAGAGATAACGAAGAGTTCCAAGAACACACTCTTTTCGATGGAAACTTAAAACGTTATAAACATTATGTAATACAACACACATAAAAATATATTTCCACTGGCTAATTGAAAAATCTTTATATCCGCATTTCTAAATTCTACCGTATGATAACTTCATGAGCAGTCAGGTTAATTTGTAATATGCGCCACCGCCTTTTACTGCATGTTCTCGCCCTCAACTCTGGACATTTCTCATGAGTAAAATATACTTCAAGCCTATGCGGGTCAAGAACAAAACCGATTATCTAGAATCGAGATAACTCGTGTTATATTCCCTTGCAAAAATCATTTCTTCGAAACCTGCCGTAACCCATACAAACCTTCGGCAATTTTACCTGCTCAATATGAACCTGCACCCAACTGACGGAATAATGGCCGCTGTCTCGACGAAATATACTGCACTACAGAACATTCATACCACCTTACATTTCTTAAAAATTCTTTTACAGCAATGATAACGAATTAATTTTCTAGAACAAATCTATTCCTTTTTAACGAAACTACAATAACAAAATAAATTCCCAAAAATCTACAGTTTTTCAAAATTCTACTTACGATATCTAATATATTAATATTAAAAAAAAATCTAAGTCAAATTCAACCACGCGTGACAGTTGGACATCTTTTAGAATTAGTAATGTCTCAAATCTATAGTTATACACCTATCTAATTGGGAAAATAGTAGAAACTATTTCCTTGGTAGACAAAAACCAAATTTTATAGTTTCACAGTGTTGGTCATCATTTGGAGTATGTAATATCCAAAATCTCGATATAACAATGTTATTTAGAAAACGATTAAAAATATTTAGCGTTCAGTGACATGTTAACCCCTATTTAACATGCATGCATAGGTGGACCTTTAACACATATGTACTTGGTTTTGCATTTCAAATGATCATGTTTATTTATTAATATTAATATTGAAAACACAGTGCTGAAAGCAATCTCTAGAAGTCGGAATATTTTCGGAAATTATATATTAATGTACGCATTTATTATTTGTTTTTGTAAACTAATAATGCATTAATGAACGATCAACTAATGAACGCATCTTGACTGGTAACAAGCCTTAACATTTTCGCATAAATTACAGCACTCGCTTCGCTGTACTCGCTCGCGCCGTAAACATATGCTCAAATGTTAAGGTTAAATTACCACTCTAGATACGTTAATTACTATTCTACAGTGGGAACATGAATTTACCATGTGTGTCATCTTTTAGGACCAGTAATGTCCAAAATCTATACTTATATACGAATTTCATAGGACAATTCTGTTTGGTCTCCTATTTAATTTCATTGACGAAACGGTTCAACTTGATATGTAGCAAATAATGTGACAAATGATCAGTTTTAGAAAAATTAAACAAAAGATTAAAACATTAAAAAAGAAAAACTTTATTTTTAATTTACAAAAAAAAAGTACAGCGGACAAAAACAAAACAATACATTTATGTGCTAAATACCTTTCTTAATTTAATTATTCGCCCTTCTTCTTTTCAGATATTTGAAGTACATTAATACTTTGTAATACCCATATTAATCCTGATATTACAAAAAATACTTCGACAGCATACAAAGCACTTTGATGAATCAGAAATAGATTCAGGTTTTCAATTGAGTAAACTACAAGGGCACATCGAATAAATTCACATATAGCGGCGTAGTTTGAGTTGTCAAAAAGCATTCCTATTATTGTCAATGATACCATAATATAACATATAAAACTCATTACGGTTAACGGATTCATTTCCTAAAAAAATAACGTAAATAAATGAATAATAGAAATAAGAAAATTACTAGTAGTTGAGCATTCGTTATCCCAAACATCTAGTGTGGATCAACATTACGACCTTCCAACCTACAAAATGGAAATTACAAATTAAATAATTATCAAAGTAATTTTTTAGGATAATTGTGCAACCTCTTCTTACCTTTCCACCTACATGTACATAGTAGGTATAGAAGGTTATGCAATTGACTTTTTTTACTAAATCGACTTGTTACCTCATTTTACAACGTGCATGTGTGTGTGTGTGTGTGTGTGTGTGTGTGTGTGTGTGTGTGTGTGTGTGTGTGTGTGTGTGTGTGTGTGTGTGTGTGTGTGTGTGCTGTCGTGTGTGTGTGTGGGTGGCGTGGCGTGCTGCGTCGTGTGCTGCGGTGGGTGGGCGTGGGTGATGGTAGTGTGGTGAGCGTGTGCTTGTGCTTGTGCTGTGTGGTATGAGTGTGTGCTGTGCTTGTGCTTGTGCGTGTGCTTGTGCGTGTGCTTGTGCGTGTGCTTGTGCTTGTGCTTGTGCTTGTGCTTGTGCTTGTGCTTGTGCTTGTGCTTGTGCTTGTGCTTGTGCTTGTGCTTGTGCTTGTGCTTGTGCTTGTGCTTGTGCTTGTGCTTGTGCTTGTGCTTGTGCTTGTGCTTGTGCTTGTGCTGTGTGCTTGTGCTTGTGCTTGTGCTTGTGCTTGTGCTTGTGCTTGTGGTTGTGCTTGTGGTTGTGCTTGTGGTTGTGCTTGTGCTTGTGCTTGTGCTTGTGCTTGTGGTTGTGATTGTGCTTGTGCTTGTGCTTGTGCTTGTGCTAGTGCTAGTGCTAGTGCTGTGCTCGTGCTGTGCTCGTGCTGTGCTCGTGCTGTGCTCGTGCTCGTGCTCGTGCTCGTTTCGTCTGTGCTCGTGCTCGTGCTCGTGCTCGTGCTGTGCTCGTGCTCGTGCTCGTGCTCGTGCTCGTGCTCGTGCTCGTGCTCGTGCTCGTGCTCGTGCTCGTACTCGTGCTCGTGCTCGTGCGCGTGCTCGAGCTCGTGCTCGTGCTCGTGCTCGTGCTCGTGCTCGTGCTCGTGCTCGTGCTCGTGCTAGTGCTTGTGCTTGTGCTTGTGCTTGTGCTTGTGCTTGTGCTTGTGCTTGAGCTTGTGCTTGTGTTTGTGTGTGTGTGTGTGTGTGTGTGTGTGTGTTGTGTAGACATGTGTGTGTGGTGCATGCATGCATAATTATCTTACAAAAATTATTAAAATTATTGCATTTCTTTTAATTTTCACTTGGTAGGTTGAAAGGTCGTGCGTCGTAAGATATTCTTTAAAAAGGTCTCCACACTTTTTTATCTAAAGTTAAACTTTTTTTGAATATTTTTCAACAGCACCTTGGGCTGGTGTAAGGATGCTTTTGGGGTTTATTTGTTACCTTATTCTACACATACTTTCGTAATGATACTATAAAAACATATAGTAGGTATTACAAGCAAATAAAGAAAACATTGCAACACAAAAATCATCGCTATAACAAACTACGTTTTCACTCATTTGTTTTTAGTGCAACAATCTGTATTGTATTCGTATACCAGTGCATGATGCAGGATTCGGCTTTGAAGTCACAATCCGAATATAGGACAAACATTGCCATGTAAACATAATGACATGAGGATGTTAAAAATTTGTAAAGATATGGATTGGTTGAATTTGAATGTAATTCTTTTAATTGTATAATGTATTTAGTATTATTTTTACAATGATTTATATTCTTAATTAGGTTATGGATAAAATAGGAAAACTTCGATGGATAAAGTTCTCTGTTTACCATCCGTTTCTGTATTTTGGGAATGTGCCTTCTATTTCGCATTAGCGTCCTCGTAGGAGTTAATTTAAAATCTTTGCTTAGACTTTCAGCCGAAGGAATTTGTGTGTAATATTTTAGTAATGTTACTACAACTATCTTTTGTGGGCTACATTGGAGATTGTCCTTCTTTGGGTGCGTCAAAATCGGACCTTGAATACGCTTACATTTTCGTTATATTTCGCATTTCAGCATCTCATGGCATCCTTATTAGTATTACATATTTTCTAGTTTGTCAAAATAAATGACATGGCCATTTGCTTTTGATAATTGTACCTCATCACAATAAACTCCTAAAAGTAGACCTTTTAGTAATAAACACTTTTTTTATCAAGGATCTAGCTATTTTATATTCTCCAATAAGGGCTCTTTAAGATCTTGTCTCATCCGACAAGAAAAAACGTAATTCCTTTCCCAGGAGAATGGGCGGTTGTTTGAGCTTTTCAAGTTACTTCAGCCTCAATGATGGATTCGATGCACACGTTATAAATGTGTGCGTGGTAAAATTAAGGATAGGTGTGGTCAGGACAGGATCGAAAGAAACCTGTTTTGAAGGGGAAGCTACAGCCCCAACATTTGCGTAAATAGCCACTCATAATGTGGGTAGTGATCATGCAGGTAAATGAGTATGATGATAACCCCTAAAAAACCTCGTACGAAGCAGAGGGTAACGGGAATCGAACCTAAGTAGAGGAAGGTCAGCTTTCTTCCACCACTTTCTTTGTGGCCTCATAGGCCATTCCCACGAAAGCGGGGGAAGAAGGGGTGGTGCTGGGTTGGATATTTGCGCGACTGGTGATGGAGTGGGGAAATCACGTGACTCTAGAGTCGGGGTGGGGGTAGTCGCGTAACCCGATGAGTAGAAGGAGAGGGGCAGGTCCAATTATCTTAATTATGAGACATAATTAAATTGTGCTGCCACACACCCACACGAACACGCACGCACGTGCACGCAGACGCACACGCACACGTACACGCACACGAACTAGGGATTTTCATACTCACGGTAACCTGGCATTACTTAAACTAAAAGATAAAGTGCATTATCAAAGCTGGAAATGGAAGCCAACTTGTTTATTTGCCCCCAGGCATTTGTCCATTTTCAATAACAACTTAATGTGTTTATTAGTCTAAGTAATTCTCAAAATAATGGTTATATAAAAGATGGCGTGTATTATCAAAATTGGAAATGAAGGTCAACTAGTTTATTTGTTCCCCGACATTTGTCCATTTTCAATAACGACTTAGTATGTTAATAGTTAATTAGTGGGATTTCCCAAGCACGTCAAAGGTATTTGAATAGTGAAAGGACGTAATTCTGGTTACATAACTGGAAAATCCAGAATATAATTACTTTATATTAATGATTGGGGAAAACCATTAATTACTTCATCTTGAATTTATTTTTATATTACTTTACGATAGAAAATTGGGTTGTAATTAAAAGTATGTTTATGTATTTGATTGAGATTGATTTGATCGATTAATTGATTTGATTAATTGATTTGATTGGTTGGTTTGCTTGAGATTGTTCTGACTGAGATTGATCTGGATCAAACTGTATTACAGAAAGCATTCGTTAGTTTTAAAAGTACAGCAGTAGATGGCGTTACAAACAATCAGGGTTGCATGACAAGGGGCGGAGGCCTGAGAACAAGTTCCGAAGGTGTGTAGCTGTCTTATGAGATAGTATGCTGACCACTTATTAAAATACAATTTCAAATTTCAAGTTTTCCTGTACCAGGAGCCCGACAAGGGCATAGTTCGAAGTTTAGGGGCAGTACCAATTCGGAGTGTCGGTTAGCCTTATCTACATAGTCAGAGGTCGCCCATAGGAGTTAGGTATATACAGTGAGAAAGTCGTTACCTGAAGGTTACGAAGAATTGTTAGCTCAGCTTCTTGATTGATTGATTGGCCGCCGTTAAATTGATTTGGTTGATTGATTTAATTGAGATTGATTTGGTTGATTGATTTGATTAATTTATGAATTTGATTTATTTATTTGTTTGATCTGGGCGGAGTCTATGAACCAAGACGTCGCAATTAATAACAAAATGGCTGCTGGGTTTAATTATAACTCGTCATTAACAACAATATGGCGGCTGAATTTAATTATAACTCATAATTGAAAACAAAATGGGGGCTGAATTTAATTATGACGTCATAATTAAAAATAAAATGGCGCAATGCCGGCGGAATTTAATTATGACTCATTAAAATAATTGGACTTTGAAATACCCCTCCCCTTGCCCCACCGGGTCACGTGGCTACCCCTACATTCCCTTTAATTATGACGTCATAATTAAAAACAGTGTCAGCGCAATTTAATTATGACCCAATAATTAAAAATAAAATGGCGGCCAAATTTCATTCTGACTCATAATTAATAACAATATGTCAGCACAATTTAATTATCACTCGTAATTACAAATAAAATGGCGGCACAATTTAATTGTGACTCATAATTAAAAACAAAACGGCGGCACAATTTAATTATGACTCATAATTAACAACGAAATGACGGCGTAATTTAATAATCACTCATAATTACAAACAAAATAGCGGCACAATTTAATTATGACTCATAATTAAAAACCAAATGGCGGCACAATTTAATTATGACTCCAAATTAAAACAAAATGGCGGGAGGCGTATCTAGTCTGAGTCAATGGAACAATCAGATACCAGGAAGCGTGGCCTACCCTCAGCACTCTCGACCTGTGACTGTATGCGCGCGCATCACCAATCAGTGCGACTGCGGTTGCCTGCCCTCCAGGGGTTGGACGACCAAAAAGGCTCTTAATACTGCCAAAAGGGCCCTAATTACGGAGTAAGTATCATAAATACGTCATCAAGTGGTTGAAAATGTCATCGAGGGGCTGAAAGTGACGTCGGAAAAGAAGGGACGCGATTTTTTTAAGTCATAATTAAAAAGAAATAGCGGCACAATTTAATTATGACTCATAATTAAAAACTAAATGGCAGCACCATTAAATTGGATTTTGACCTGCCTCTTTTTCCCCAAACGGGTTACGTAACTAACCCACCACTGCCTCTAAAGTCTTGCGACTACCCCCACTCCTCCGGTCGCACAAATATCTTCACCCCTTCCCCGCCCCCAGTCTTGTGGGCGTGACCTATGATGTCATAATAAAGTGGTGGAGGAAAGATGGCTTCTTTCTACTAACGTATTACTTCCCGAACATTAAGTGAATTGTATTACCACTGATCCACCTATTCGATATCTGAGAGAGAGAGGTCAATACATTATACGTACTAGTCTCATCATGTCTACACAGTCTGTGGGTTTTCCTAATTTATGTCTAGTTATAGGGTCAGCACACAAATTAAAACTGCACCTGACTCATTTTTTCTTGCTTATTTCATTACGGTTGACAAATGGAAGCTATCGGTTTTTGTTTTTCTCCTGGAGGGAAAAAGTGAAGAACAAAATTATTGAACTCAAAAATAATTTTTTCATTGAAAGGGCAGTGGCCGTAGTTTTAAAAAAAATAGCGCTTATTATAGGTTTCCCAAAAATTAGAATGTCATATATAATTTCAATAATAAGCTCTCTACAATAAATTTTGTTTATTAACACATAGTCCTAATGCATTAAACAATAAAGAATCTAGCCTTGTATGAAAATCACATGACAGCTGTAGTACGTTTGCTTGCAGAATCTGTTTTTTTTTTAAATCGTCCGATTTTGGTCAATTACGGTTATAGGAAGGACTACAATAAATAACTGCTAGTTAAATAGTTTTGTTCTAACTTTGAAAATGCGATGGTTGGATCAAGTAGAAGGAATCGGCTGTTTTACACTTTTTTTCGCTCAGAAAATCAAGAGCCGATAACTTATTTCTACCAACAATAATAAAATATTTTTATTATAAGTTTTGTAATGAACGAATAAGTTCAAAGGTAAATATGTAATTAAAAATTATTATTAATTTTATTAAATACATAAATAAAGAGTTTAGCTCGAGTAGGATTTGAACCTACGACCTGTACTTTGCTAGAGTACCGCGCTAAACAACTGCGCTATCAAAATTCAAACCGGAATCAATGTAATTTTTTTCTTTATGTATGTAGAACTGATGTAAGTTCTAAATGTAATGAGATTACAATTAAATTACTTTTATTAATAGAATGTGAGCCTGCAATATCGCAAGGATTCACACATTCCAAAGCAACTTGACTAATATTAAATTATTATAAGTTTTTGTTATGAACGAATAAGTTCAAAGGTAAATATGTAATTAAAAATTATTATTTAATAATAATAATTTTTAATTACATATCTCAACAACTTTTTATTTATGTATTTAATAAAGTTAATACTTTATTAAATACATAAATAAAAAGTTTACCTCGAGTAGGATTTGAACCTACGACCTGTACTTTGCTAGAGTACCGCGCTAAACAACTGCGCTATCAAAATTCAAACCGGAATCAATGTAATTTTTTTCTTTATGTATGTAGAACTGATGTAAGTTCTAAATGTAATGAGATTACAATTAAATTACTTTTATTAATAGAATGTGAGCCTGCAATATCGCAAGGATTCACACATACCAAAGCAATTTGACTAATATTATTATAAGTTTTTGTTATGAACGAATAAGTTCAAAAGTAAATATGTAATTAAAAATTATTATTAATTTTAATAAAATATGTATGAAAAAAGAGGTCAGGAGTACGGGAGGTGCTTTCATTTATCTGCGGTAATAATAAAGTTACTTATTTAACCCCATCGTAATTGGACCCACTGTACACACTGTATACGGTTATTAAATACTAGAGCAATAATTTCCTCGTCAGAACTCTAATTTAATTTTATCCTGAGCACACATATCTTTAATCTCAACACATATATGTTTATATACTTACTAAATCCATAAAACTCAATCAAAGTAAAATACACATTTAGCATGCAACCCAATTAAGGTTCACTAACTTTTACAAAATGTAATATTTACGTGTGGATTAACAGCTTATCGCGTCCTGGGGTAAATGGTTTTCAATGATGTGTGCGCTATTCTATTTACCTTAATTCGTTTCAACATAGAACTAGGAAAAAATCTCATTTCTAAAGTATGTTGACATATTTAAAATCCAGCATTTAATTGAAAATTTAGAAGTACATCGTTTTTTTATTATTATATCATCTAAACACAGATTAAGTAACTAAAAGGAAAAAATAAAACAGTTGAATTTAAAAGAAGAACTTTTACATACATCAGTACAGTAATTAAATTTAAATGTACCACTTATATGTATAAATAATCGAATAACAAACTATTATGATACTGTTTGCAACGTTCAAGTCATGTAAATGTATTATTTTAGTTGTTTGATGGTAAATGTTGCCAAATAAGAATACCAGTTTGTTTTTGTTCCCTGCCTCAATGTGGGACATATACGCATCCAGACATGATTGCAAAAAAAACGGCACTCGGAAAGTATTCTACAAGCTTTATGAAACTGGATCCCTCGCTTCCAACGGATGGGTGCTCTAGATGTTTTAAACAACAAAACCACACCTCCAACGCACTAGCGCCTCTACAAATACCACGATACAGGAGCGACGCCCATTTTGTGGTATACTCCCAAAAATCACAGCCTTCAATGAGCTTTCAGCAGTTGTCCAAATTAGCACATAAAATACTCACGGAGGAAGAAACAAGGAAGAGTAAAGCCCGGATCAAATGGATTCAAATCTTGTCAATTGGGACGCTATAGCTAAAACTTAATAACTTCGTCGAAAACCATTATTCAAACAAAAGTGTTGTTCTTTTCTGCTAACTTTATCCACAGTTTGAAATAGAACACTGTTTTCTGTGGTTCTGCAGTCTAAGGTGGTGTTGCTTTGGAGGGTTGTTGTAGGAGTATGTGAAACGGGTACTTACAGATAACGCAATTGGATGTTGAATATCATTTTACACTGTAGTTATGCTACATGCATCTGAAACACAGTTTCTTTTCTACTATTAATTTCATGTTACTGTACTTGATAATCCAGCAATTTTTTTGGCATTTATAGGGTATTTTTGCAGATAGTGTTGACAACTACTTGTTCTTCTAACTTGGCTTGTAGGGAACTTCTTCTTTTGCAATATATTCTAGGCTACTGCATTGTTTTTTCGCTTATGTGGACGTTAATAATCTTACTACGTCTCCCTCCTAGTGAAGCTTAAGGCAGTGCAGATCCTCTTCATTGTGCAGTGTTAGATATATTGATTGTCATGAAACAGAATCCCATTTTCATACTCAGTTGGTATGTTTGTCTTTGGACGTGGAATTCTTGCTTTTTAATAATCTTTGATTAATCTTCATTCAATTCTTGGCCCTACTTAAAATCGATCTGGTTTTACAGCTCATCTAGGTACTCGTTTGTTTCTCTGTACATTTTATTTGTTTGTTCTACGTGCCCAGATTTCTCATAGGTCCCTATGTGAAATTCCTCATTCTACTATATAACTATACCAAGGTTCTGTTGTGCTTCGGCTCGGTACCCTTCTAGCTTCTGCCAGCGGTCCGTGATGTAAATTTTTGTTTTTCTAGAAGCTGCATATTTTTACGTTTGACATTTTCTTTATATGTTGGGCCAAATTGTTTGCTCATCTTTAGTTTTTAACCCATATTGGCACTTTATCTTTTCAATTTCTTTAACATTACTAGTGATTTATTTATATTAATTAGCCTGATCGGTGTATTGCGTGTATTGTAAATAAATACATTTGCAGTTAAAACTCGAATACCAATATCTTTGTTGCAGCTAATTCCAATGCACCTGCTTATTCTCCTCGAGAATTTTTATTCATACGTGTAGAATCTTTACGCTTCAGTTCGGCATTGACATTCACATTAAGCGTTACACATATTAATTTACCTTTATCTTGCCGAAGATTCAATGGCAACCAATTTTTTGTCAAGTCAAGGGGTAGTAGGTTGTGTCACGATCTTCACCACAAACGACATGAGGCGCCTCTTGTAACAGACCTATATCTATATAACATGTTTTGTGTGAACACTGAAAACCGTAGATGTTGCACAGGAGATATGCATTGTAATGTATACAATGTTAGTCATTATAAACGTACTTATCTGGTGCGGTCGACCATAAGTTCTTTCATTCCACCTTCCTTCTACTTTAAGAGAAGTCAATTTGGTGAAATTGAAGGAGAATTAATAGTTTCAAGTAGCTGCTGTCTTATTTCAGTAAGGTAACTCATAACATCTAACAGAAATGAATTGAAGATGAAGCAAAAACGTACCAGAACACTACAATTGGGTACAGTGGGTTTTCCATCACATTCAAATCTCCTGCTTTCTTAGAATGACAAGTCGCGTAAATGTTTAAGTACAAACATAAAAATGTCGAAACAGTTCAGTACCAACAAGCAACAATCGCGTCAATAATTTACACGTTGTAACTATATATTAAAAAACAAGATTCATGTGACACATTTTTGTCGCACAAGCCCAAGTTTAGAAAACAAATCACAAAGCGATGAGTTTTCTAAAGGCTTAGCTAGTGTTCTTGGCGCTCGGGGCGGTCTTGCGAGTTACCGCCCTTCCATTGACCTCGATACTTTGCGTACTAATTAAAATAAAAATACATGAGGTGTTGAAAATTAAAGATAAGTAAGTTTTCCAAAAATAATTCAGTGAACTACAATTACACTTTTTTGCATAGAATTATTATTCGTGTAATATAAATACATAAATAAAAAACCGCTGCCAAACTAACTACCATAATGCTTTCTCAAACGCAAATAAACATAATACAAGTTTTTAGCGACCCAAAACACCTCATAACTTAATATATGAATAAAACAATCCGCCATTTTCGGTCCGTCATTTTAAATTTTCCGATTTTAAAAAAGAATTTTATTCATCGACCTCAAAAACCCCCAATTTTCCAATTTGGAGCAAACCGGTTCATAAATAGAAAAATCCTCCTTTTTTATTCGCCGTTTTGAATATTTTAATTTTTGACAAATGATTTTTGGTTAGCGATCTTAAAAACTGGTTATTATTTTTTTGTATTTTGAAATTATATAAAAAAGTATTAGGTTTTTAATTTTGCAACTTTTTTAAATTTGAAGCAATAAATTTTTTTAATTTTCTAAGCCCCTAAAAATGTCCCACCAGTGGTTGGATTTTGCTCAGTAACGAACTTGACCTAGATTTTATGGGAAAGAAAAATTTCATATCGATAGCTTTAATAGCTCAAAGGATATTGCGCGCGCACACCCACACACACACACACACACCCACGCACGCACTCACGCACGCACGCACGTGCACGCACGCATCCACTCACGCACACACACCACACACACACACGCACACACACGCGCACACACACACACACACAGACAAACACACACGCACGCACTCATGCACACATAAACAAGCGCGAGCGCGCGCCCACACACACACTCACACACACACGCGCGCACGCGCACGCGCACGCGCACGCGCACGCGTACGCACGCACGTACGCACGCACGCACGCACGCACGCACGCACGCACACACACACGACATTTTCTTCTAAAAATGTGTTTTTCGTGTTGTTTAGGCCAAAAATGTCCAGGAATGCAAAACAACTTTGAAAATTTACACCGGCTACATACATAAGTACGTATATGAGAAAACAAAACTGCTTCCAAATACAATGACATGTCCTTTTATTTTTAAAACTTTCTTTCTTTCATCATACATTCTACTGCATTCAGCCAAGTTTTACGCGTCCTACTAGGCCCAGATTTACCTATAATTTCACCCACATATATTTGCTTCGTTAATCTTGCGTTGTTCATTCTCCCAATGTGACCAAACCAACCTACCTATTATCGTCCGCATTCTTCATCTAATCCTTTCTTGTTTTACCGCATGCGCTTCTTGGGAATCTCATGCCCACGGTACTTATTTTTCTTTCATGTTTTTTTGACATACCCACGTCTCACTTCCTTACAATACTGACAGGACAAACACGCCATTATAGATTGCTCGTTTGGCATCTAGGCTCATGTTTTCGTTTTTCATGATCGTCCACATACTTCCAATCACTTTCTTTCTAGTATTGACCCATGGTTCAATCTCGCCATCAATTGTACCATCAGCAGTGAACATTCTACCAATATACATCAATTCGTCCACTTGTTTCACAATTTCATGATGCAGGGTAAATCTTCTATTGTCCTTTTCATCTTCCCGATTGAATACCACAATCTTAATTTTGTCGACGTTTACCTTTAGGTCCATGCTCTCACAGACCATATCAAACTTCCTCAGAGCAGTTTGTAGCTCATCCACATTGTCATTTAATAAGACTATGTCATCTGCAAACACCAGAACTGGTACATTTACATCGTCAACCATTACACCATTTGTATCGGTACATGCTTGCCTACCACATTTATCCATGTATACATTGAACAACCGTGGTGACATAACACCGCCTTGTCGCACACCTTGCTCAACATTAAAGTATTCGCTCACACCTTCTCTCACCATAACACATACTCGGCTAACGTCATATACTGTCCTCATTCCGTTTATTAGACCTCTACTTGCGCCATATTCATTTAATATTTCCCATAGCTTCTCCCTATTCACTCTGTCATATGTTTTCTCCAGATCTGCAAACGCACAGTACTGCTTCCTTTCTACACTTAAACACGTTTCCATCACTTGCTGCATAGCAACCATCTGACCAACACATCCTCTCCTTGGTATGAAACCACTTTGCACACCCCAAATCTTGGTTAGTGTAATTTCTTGTAACAAACAAAACACACCCACGTACCGCACAAAATTAAAAAACACCGTGTAGTGTATTTTCAGGAACTTTATCAATCAGTACTCTTCCAAATACTTTACCAGATACACTGAGCAGACTTATTCCTCCGTAGTTCTTACAATAATTCTTGTTCCCCTTCCCATTATACAGCGGTACAATGATCACGCTATTCCAATCACGCGGCACTTTTTTACACATAAGAGGTACATTGAATAATTCACACAATCTTCGTATAAGCTTTGCACCTCCATACTTTAGCATTTTACCAGTGATTTCATCTACACCTGCTCTTTTACCGTTTTTCAACTTTCCTACCGTTTAGTATACCAATATTATTCTCAGTTTCATTCCCTATTCCTTCTATATTCTCCTTATTAAACTTTTCAGTCTTATTTTCCTCACTACTGTACAGCTTTCCAAAATATTCTCGCCAGCATTTCATCACTTCACAATCTACCCATACTATTTCGTTGCTCGTATTCATCACTCCTGCAGAGTTCTGTTTTGGACCACGTTTTGTATTTTTAACCCATTTCCAGAAAATCATTCTACACTTTTTCTCCTTCCACAGCCATCATTTTCTCTTTACTTAGTCTCACTGCCTCCTTCGCTTCTTTGGTATACCTCATACGATCAATTTTTCTATATAATTTTTGGCAGTAATCACTGCCATGTACGTTTTTTTTTCTTACATACTGCCTTTTTTACTGATTCATTACACTAAACACATTTTTCTGTCTACCTACAGTTTCTCTTCCACATGTCCATACGGCACAATTGACAACACAGTCTTTCAAGCTTATCCGTGCACTTTCAACGTCATAGTCCTTCTTTTACCCTAAACCCTCACCCGATACAACCAAAAAGTGGTCGATCCACGCTCCGATCCGCGCATTATTTTTGTATCTATCACCAGGTTTCTAAGTGTTCATCATACATCATACCTTTAGATTCACCTCTTTGCCATGTATACACATGCACATATTTATGCTTAAACCACGTATTAGATACAAACAGATTTCTTTACTCACTCACAGATTTTCACCAGGCGTTCTCCGTTCTCATTGACTGTGGTCTCCAAGCGTTCCCAGGTCGCGTTCAGTATGTTCTCTCTGTACATCCACCCATCCCTTCATATCTCCCAATATCATCACTCTTTTGTTTGGATTACATACGTTCAACACGTTCTCTACATTATTCCAGAAGTTCTCACACGTTTGGTCGCTTTCTCTATTCACCGGTGCATAGCATGCAATTAGAAAAAATGTTTGAAATTACGCTTTCATTCTTACCCACATTTCCCGGGGGGATACCAATTTGTACTGTTTAACACAACTTTTCGCTCTTTCACTCACGATTACTCCTTAGCACCATGCATTTCAGTCTTAACTCCTGACCATAGCGCCAGACTGTCATCTTCACGACATCCTTTCCTTTACGCTTTGTCTCCGATACACACAGAATACCAAGCTGCCTTTCATTAATTACATTTGCAATTTCAAATTCTTTACTTGCATACCTCTAACATTCCACATACCAACTCACCAATCATCCTTGCATGGTCGTCAACAACGGGGTCTGTTTGTTTCGGCTTTGACCGCTTCTTGCAGCCAGATCGATCGGAGTAATTTGAATTGTTATTTTTAGTAATTAAATTAGCAGACAGACCGGTTACTAGCCAAATCGTGCCCCGGACGATGTAGCATTCCCTACTAATGGTATCGTCCTACTACCGGTCAGTGCTGACACTTATTTGCCTGCTGGCCCGGCAAGAAGCCTCATTAACTTCCACAAGAATTGATTCCCATATACCAACAAAACACAGAAACGAAAAGGATTCTAGTGTAAAACACTGGTGTCCGTTCTAGCAACAACACTTTTTTCTTGTCAGTTAGCCGCTTAGAGTATTTAAAATTTTTGAATAATCTCTTTTTACAATACTCACAGTATTACACTGATTAGTAACAGAAACGAGAATGTCCCACCGATAAGTGCAGAAAGAAAAAACGTTAATAAACGTTCCACAGTTCTAAAAAAGGTGAGTGAACTGGGGGAGACAGAGGTCGCATGCAAACTTGCTAAATTTAGAGAGCGGGTGGTGCGTGCGACAACGTCTGCTCTTGGATTAATATCTTTTATTTCTCTCTGTTCTCCAGTATGGCGACCAGCCATTCCAAAAGCATTACCATAGCATTGTCTTCGTCAGATTTGGTATCAATTCCGTGATTTTCCAATTTTTTCATGATAATTGTAATTTCCCCGACTGTTTTACCTTTGATTTCAATAAAGACAAAAAATGATTCCATAATTTTTACTTCGTTCTCTTCAAACACAACGTAACGTAATACTTGGCTTGCATGACGCTTGTAAGAAATATCAGCGGTGCTGTCAAATATCATTGAGAAGTATTTGGCTTATTTAACTTGTTCAATGATCTTGCTTCTTACTTTTTCCCAAAATTTCTAATATTCGTTATGAGTAATCCATGATAAATAAGATGTTTCATATTTTTCCCAAGGTGAAAATTTGTCATGTTCGCGTAATACAGGAACTTTTTTTTTATCTTTCCTCTCTTTCCTTCTTTTTTCGAAAAGAAGCACCACTCAGTTTTACTCGTTTCGTTTTTATTTAGAATTTCTGCAAATCAGAAAAAAAAATAAATGGCAAAGCATAAAGTGAATCTTAAGAAATAGTTATTTGTTATACAAGACAATAAAATACAATTTTATCGATGAGTGAAAAATTTTAATTCATGAGCGACGAAGGAGCGAATGAATTAATTTTCACGAGTCGATAGTTGTATTTTATTGTCGTGTAAAACATTCTATTTTTTGCTATAGCAAATTTTTAACGAAAAATTAAAGAAATATTAATTGAGTTAGCCACGTTTTAAAATCTCAGTATTATGGGTTGCTAGGGTTGACATTGAATAAAACAAAATTTTGTTTAGCAGAATTTGTTGGGAAACCGATTTTGAATAAGAAAAACTTTCCTCAGATGTGAAAGAACAGGTGATGGAGGCAGTGGGTAAATTATTGCCCCAAAAATCGAGGTTGATATACGTGCTTTCAAAGGTGGAAAAGAGTAAAGAATATAAATCATGTGAGTGAAAAGGTACTTCTGGCATACTTTTCGGAAAACTCAACGAAAGTGAAGCCATCAACATTGTGGTCGTATTACTCGATGATAAAGTCTGCACTGCTAGTGAATTAAAATTATGACATTTTAAAGTAAATAATTTGTCAATTGTATGTGCTCTGTCAAATATTTACACATAGTGTTTTCAGATACAGCAAGCTGATTGCATTGCTGAAGAAGCTGAGTGATGGTTATAGGTCTAAAAAGTCCAAAGTCTTAGAATCGGATGATTAAAAGCAGCTTCAGATGACGACTATCTGTTTGTGAAGGTAAAACGTTCAGAAATGGTGACTTCATAACTTGGCTTTTAAATTACAGGTTGTTACAGTACTGGGTTTGTATGTAGCGTGTCGGTCCAATGAATTGTACAAGCTATAAAGTTCTAATGTTGATGATCGAAAATCTGTCATAATCGTCTCAGTTATTGACACAAAAACTAAACAAGATCGCTCATTTTGCATCACTGATAAGTAATGTGGTGTAAGTGTTTTGAATATTGTGAGAAAATACGTTGCTTTACGTCCTAAAAACGTGCCTCACCAAAAGTTCTTTATTAACTATCGACAGAGAAAGTGTACAGTTCAATCTGTGGGGACAAATACCTTGTATTATATTCCTAAGAAAATTGCCGATTTTTTTAAATTACCGAATTCAGAAATGTATACTGGCCATTGTTTTCGCCGCTCTGCAGCCACGATGCTGGAAAATTCTGGTGCTGACCTGAAGGCAGTACAGCGTATAGCGGGATGGAAGCCATCTTCTGTCGCCGAAACTTATATAGAAGACTAAGTAGCGAAAAAAAATGATGTATCAAAGAAAATATTCTGTGGAATAGAAAGTTCATGTAACTCTACGGCATCTGCACGTTTTTCACATGAAACAGGTTCTGTTCCAAAATTTGATATTTATGGAAATGTAAATTGCAATATTGAAGTTATTATTAACGCAAATAAAAATGAAAAATAAGTTGTATATTAAATAAAAATTAAAAAAATTGAAATACTTTATCTACCCTTGCTGTTAAAGTTCAGCAGTATCAAAGTTGATTTATCTACCCTTGCGGTTAAATTGAAACTTGATCTATTGATTTGGGTTGTTCAAAGCACACTTTAACAATTGCTATAGAAAAAATAATATTAACATATGATTATCAATAGTGGATTATGAAACTAGTTTATAATGTATGGGATTATGGTACGAGTGATTTTTACTGCCTAAGCTAAGCGAAAGTTGTAATATTACGAATTTCATACTCTATTTTATCGCCGACTGGCAGGATTTTTCCCGATATTCCTTCATTAGGAATTATTAAAAAGCAATCCTTCAACAATTGTATCTTGTTACCATGGTAATAATTGAACTATTAACATTAACATGAACCAATGAAATCCTTGAATCTAATTTGTTGCCACGACGACACTTTATGACACGGCTTTATGGCACGATGTGCCTTAAGATTATTAACATATTTGACGTTAATGATCAAGGGCGTTCTGCTGCTAGTCGAGGATAAATAACAACCACGCAGCCCAACAACCACGAAATCCACGCGCTGAAGAGGACGAAGAGTCCTGAGCAGCACGCCACCAACAGTACTCAATACATTATTACTTATTTTATTGTGTAATAATATTTTTGTAATACGTATTGTATATATCCATACATTGTTAAATGTATCATAAAGTTTTAATAAACTTTGTTGAACTTGAACTTAAGGGCGATAAATGACTATACAAGGTGATCCAAATCAAGTGCGCACCATTGGTAACTTTTCATTTTTAAAGCTACAACGTCGGTCAAATTAGCAAACTTGTATAATTTTTTCCGCTGATTACAATAGGGCAATTAAAAAAAACAATTGAACATCGCGTTTTTGAGTTTTTAGACAAGATAAAATTCTTT
Organism: Vesta saturnalis; assembly: GCA_036346205.1. Classification (NCBI taxonomy): domain Eukaryota; kingdom Metazoa; phylum Arthropoda; class Insecta; order Coleoptera; family Lampyridae; genus Vesta; species Vesta saturnalis. The sequence continues at coordinate 1,061,838 of JARFJB010002004.1, read as the reverse complement.
AAATAGAACACCATGTATATTATTATTTTTTAAGCATCTTCATGAAATTTGGAATAAAAATGGTTATTATACACTTTTTGCTAGGATTTAACGGAGTTATAAGAACCTAAACCTAAACTAATTCTAAACTAAATATAACGAAGTTATGAGGATATAAAAAAAACTAAATTTAAATAATCCTGAAAACAATTAATTTAATTATCAAACAACATTTTGTTCTAGGTTTTAGCTCTACAACTCTATTTAAGATGCTCAAAAATTCCGCCTCGTTCTTGAAGACATTTGTCAACTCGTTTATGAACATCTTTTATACTTTTAAAACGGCCCTGCCATTTATTAGGCAAAATTCTTTTGGAACTACATTATTGTATGGTTTAAATAAATGCGATTTTTCAGATAACCCCACAAGGAAAAAGCGAGTGAGGTCAAATCAGGTGATTTTGGAGGCCATGAAATCGGTCTATTAGTTCCACTTGACCTGTCATTAAAAAGATTTTTCAGAAGATGACTAGTTTCTCGATAGTTGTGATCAGGTGCTCTATCCTGCTGAAAAATGACATTTTGTCTACTTACAAGATCTATTTCATCTAAAAAATTGTCCAAAATCTCTTGCATAGATCTTTTCCCGGTGAGGGAACCTTCATAAATAAAAGGTCCAATCAGTCTAGATGAAATTATCCCACATCAAATGTTAAAACTAAAACGAATCTGAGGAGCTTGCAAGGGGTTTCCTCTTAACCAGTAATGATGGTTTTTTTCTGTTAAACATTCCACAATTAAAAAAGCTTGACTGGTCACTCCAAAGAAAATTTCAATAATTATTGGGAGTAATGTTTGAGCAGGTTTGTACTTATCGGGGGGTAATTATGTTTCTTCAGAATTTTGTGAATCGTACCATAAGTCATATTGGAATCTCTAACATTCTCCCGTATAGAATTATTGAGATAAGCTTCAAAACAACCAATAACTTCTGTTTCAACTGTTTCACTAATTACCTAATTCTTTTTCAACCCATTTTTTATCAAAAACATTCTCTTTAGTTCTAAACTTCTTTTGCTCTTAGCGAACATTTGTTATTCACTAAGTAAGCTACCAACATGTCACATTTCTCACTATGAGAAAAAAAAACATTTTCAAAACACACAAATGACACAATATGAGTTTTATTTTCAACAGATAATTAGACGTTTGACACAAATTAACGTCATGTTTCCCTAGCCTCCTAAATTAGATTAGAATTAGTTTAGGTTTAGGTTCTTATAACTCCCTTATTTTTCATCCTAGCAAAAAGTTTATGATTACTATTTATATTCGAAATTTTATAGTGATGCTTAAAAAATTATAATATGCAAGGTGTTCTATTTAAAAACATGTTATTTTGTCTAAAAACTCAAAAACGTGATGTTTGGTTGTTTTTTTAATTCCACTATTGTAATCAGCGCAAAATTATACAAGTTTGCTAATTTAAGCGATGTTGTAGCTATAACAATAATGAAATTACCAATAGTACGCACTTAATTTGGATCACCTTGTATTTGATTCTTCATAACTATAACTATGGTGTAAACGGTTTTTTAAAACTACATAAATTTAACAGAATACACTCTAAAAATTTAACGCACCAATTGGCTCCAATTCTTTATTTTCAACTAACGCGGCGACGAATAACTAAGTAGTTATCAAGATCAACGTTTTAAAGTCTGTGTAGTAACGAGTAATGTATACATTTGCAACTTGTTTTATTACTTTTTAGAAAATCCCCATTTCTTAAAGAGTTTTGTAAGCAACAGTCGGTACTTATATATTATACCATTAAATAAAAAATTCCTCAATCAACGATTATACACATTTTTATGATTCTCAACAAATTTTACTCCTGTCGAAGAAAAAAGGATGCTTCTTTAGGGATTAACATTCGTAAATGTTTCCAAATTTGTTTAGAACCCTAAGTTATGTTACTTATTGAAAGGTTGTAAAATTTACTTTACTGTCTATTATTTGTTTACGGTTGCAAAATTGAACACAACACGTTCAAATTATTCCGTCTTTATAAAACAAGAGTGACTTAGAGATAACTAATTGCTATTATTATACGCGTTATACTGCTTAATGTATACAAACCAAGCAATTTTAAATTATGCTTTAATGGATTCAGCTCCTTCAAAAAGGTAAAGGGCGGTAGCCTATTTGACCCATCTATCTATATCTATATAAACATGATTATGCGAAATTTTCAGGGTAGTCCGAACCTCGGTATCGAACGTAAGCCCCTTCTCGCGTAAGAGCTCTGGTGATTTTTATTACAAATCTCTTAATTCCAAGAAAAGAATTTAGCATTTTTACGCTCATCGTTCTGACATCGTGATCTTCGCCGCTTCGAAGTTAAATCTGTTACTGCTTGCATACAGATAATACGAAGAAGCGGTCATCAGTAGAGAAGCCACAGCCTGGCATGAAGCAGGAGCCGCCGGAATACAGCAGGAACGAAGAACGAAAATAAAAGAAGAATCCAGGACACCGCCACCGCCAACTACAGGATCGACGTCGGGTAAAACAATAGGTACCGGTTAATAAAAAAATATATTTTAATTAATTTTAATTTATTGTTTTATTTTAACACTTGTTTTCCTCCTTTTTCTATTTGGGTCTCTGATTTCCAAGTCCTCTTTCCTCGGGGCGTGAGACTGCACCTTGGTGGAGTCCCGGCCTTTCTTTAAAACAATTTCTTTCTTTTACTCTTTCAAAACCTTATTAACAACAACCGCGACGGTTAAGCACGGTCGCCACCGTGATACCGTAACGGTTGTATCCCCATCCCCCGACGCCTCGAATGCGTTGTTACGACGCGGTAATTACGGAAGCGGTCAATATCTCTGTACCATTAAAAACATCGACATTTCCGACAAACCGCTCCCACAGCACATTGTGAACTGAATCAAATAGAAAAGACGAATCTATCGTCAATTCTTGCAATCCAGGGATCCGCCTCTCAAGACTGAATACAATCGTTTTAACGCCTTAATCAGGCGAAAAGCAACCAAACACGCCCAAGACTTCTGGACCAAAGCCACTTCCCAGTTAGTCTATAGAAATGGTAAACTCTTTTGGCAACAGTTCGATAGACTGATTAGAAGGAAAGTCAACGGTAAATCCCACCTAATCGACCCTCAGGGCAACCTAATGTCCTCCGACCAAGGAAAGGCCGATTTCTTTGGTCACCACCTCCAATCCATTTTCCAATCCCCAGATGATCCTCAATTCGATCATCGGTTCAAAGCACTTCTTGAGGATCGCTTTGAAGAATTCCGCAACCTTCACCTTCCTGAAATCCAACTCGATAACGACTTTTATGTCCCCATCACGCACGACCAGGTCCACACTTATTTCAAAAAAGCAAAAAATTCTGCCCCAGGTCATGACGGCCTAAACCGCAAAATCATCCGTCACTTACCCGACCCAGCCTTCCTATTACTCTCCAACATATACAACCAATGCCTAATCCTATCCCATTTGCCGACGAACTGGAAATCAACCTCCACCGTCATAATACTGAAACCCCACGCCGACCTAAACTCGCCCTCCTCCTATAGACCAATCTCCCTCTTGAGTTGCCTCGGAAAATGCTTTGAGCAGATTCTAGCCAGGCGACTTAATGAAGCTGCTTATAGGGACCACCAGACCATTCAATCACAATCAATGCAATCTGGCTGTGTTTCTGGACATTAAGCAAGCATTCGGCAAGGTCTAGCACGCCGGTCTCCTACACAAGATCCGAAACCTCAACATTACCGACCCCTTATCCAAACTCCTACTCTCGTACCTGACCAATAGGATTAGAAACCGCGCAAATCTACTAGGCGCCCTCCGGGGTAGAATCAGTGGTTGCCACCCTAAAGCACTTTAACACACCTACAAAACATACATCCGCCCTGTTATGGATTTCCGAGCACCCACATGCACCAATATAAACCCCAATCACCTTCCCTCTATCGCCTCCTGTGAATGCCGAATTTTTAGACGGATACACAGATTACCCCTCAGATACCCTAGTGACCTCACAACATAACACGCAAACATGCCACCAATCACATACAGAAACCAAAAATTTCAGAAAAACTTCGCGCGTAAAAGAATTTTGGCAATACTATCCCAACCAAAGAAATTCTTACCACTCCCTACAATTACCGTTTTCCCCAATTCCCACGACGGAAACCGAAATTAAAATTCTAGCATCCCCCGCGATCCTTACACAACTCCTTGATGACCTGCCGAGGAGTTAGAAGAATCCCTGATAACACCCCATATGCCCTCCGCATCCCTCCGTCTATTCGATGGCGACCTAGCATGATACCGGACAACGAATAGGATTAACCCCCTAAGTACGCTACACCCCACTAATCCACACGCACTCTTAAACCAATTAACACAGCTAATAATAAGTAAAATACTAACCATACACATGAGCATACTAACAAAAAAAAATCGAAATTTTCATTGATGAAAGTTGCAACGGCGGTACTAGAATAAAGGATTTCGACGGTTACATATTCAGTCAAACTAAATCACTTAACCTTTTAAAACAAATTGCTGTGATTTATCGTTTGGCCAATATAATACCGCCCTAAAAGTTGTGCCCCCAGGACGATCCACCCTCTTCGCGCCCACCACTAGGTAAGACACTGTCTATAGAACGAGTGCAACGAAGGTCATATGAAACTAGTTTTTTATAATTTATTTTTGATTTTACATATTACAATTCAAAATACAGAAAAATCTTATAACAATTAAAATTGAATTGTAATAAGACAGGAAATGTTTGTTTGAGTGGTTACCATGTTGACAACATTGCCATTGTCACTTGTAAAGTGACACCAATCACAACAAATATGAACATACGTTATCACCATCAAAATAAGAAATGTTTAGTTTCATAAAAAATTTGGGTTTGATCATGGGCCCATTGTAAACGCAAAAAAATGCAAACGAAAAAATTAGAGAAAAATGCAAAGTAGAAACAAATGCTTGTATTCTATGTATTATGGAATGGCTGTGAACATGGAACGATTATTTATTACATTTTACAAATTTTAGGTAGATTAACTCTTTGTTGTCTTAAGGTGTATACTATGACAGGCATATCTCTGCTACTGAGGTAATAAAAATAAACCCCGCCCATTGTTGCGCAGTGATCGACTGAGAGATTGGAACGAGAGTATTTCTTGAATAGAAGATGTTCAGTGTTCAACTTCAATAATGAAGAAAAATAAGTGACGTCTATTTAAATAATACATATCTATTCATGTACTTTAAGCTGTCGGAACTGTGATTAATTTGTACCTGGATATCTCATATTATGGTTAATTATGTAAATTTTGGCAACTGAATTATCTATAATTCAAGATCTGTAAATGAATCAATACATTCTTATCTTTCATTTTAATATTTTAACATTTAACTTTAAACTCGAAACGAATAAAAATACATATGTTATTAGAAATAGCTACTTGATTAAATTTTAATTCACAAGGTAGAATTTCTCCTCTAATAGAACAATTACCTTTTTTCATGATCATACAATAACAATTTTAACAATAATTGTAATAATTGTATGTTATATTATAGTTTCAATCATAATAAGTAAATTTTTAAATCGATATTTATTAGAAAGTTAAACATTGAATTAATTTGAACTATTGCCATACATTAATCTTTATTGCCATACCTTCATTGCAACACTTACATTTAGTAGATGAAATTAACTCTCCAGAAATTACAATTAAATCAATTGGCCACCAATGATTTGGATCTTGCGAAATATCAGATTTTAAAAGTATTGAATTTGATCCTTATATAATCGCTGTATTAGAACAAACATTAAATTCTTTTCGAGTTCCAGATATGACTGTAATCTGTCCAGAAACGAAGCGAAGGAATAAATCAACATGTTTGGCAGATTCCAGTGGCGTTAGGTTGTTTTATGATATGTACGAGTATATTATATAATAATTGTTACCTTACCTTAAATTTAAAAACTCTATAAAATGATTTCTAACAAACGAAGAGTTTTATAATTAAATGGTATATTACAATGATATCTTAAAGTCACTTTTTACAGTTAAGTTTTCAATAAAACATCGCAATCGTACACGCCTATGATCTTTACTGTATAACTCAACCACAAGTACGTCCCATTGTTAAAGGATTAGCAGCTATTGATAAATAACGTTGTAACGCTGTAGTATGGAAGCGGTATATCCTAAAACTAGTTTAAGAAATCTATTAGGTACTTAAAACAAAATCGTGTACCGATTATATGTAAAATTTATGAACTATTTTAATTTATTCCTTCGCTTCGTTTCTGGACAGATAATAATCGTTTATCTATTCCCTACAATTCAATTACACACGGAGCTATTCTTGTCAAGTCGTACGGTGCTTAATAAAAAGATATTGGATGATACTAGTTGCCAAATAAATTTGTTTAAAATAATTAGCAAAAGATATTTTTTTTTAAATTTTTTTTCTTTTAGGTCGTATTTTATATATAGTTTTAAAATAATATTTTGTAAATATTAAAAATAGTAATTCTCCCTACTTACCGCATGCAATATGAACAGCTCTTGAAAGATGTAGATGACTAAACAAAAATGGATAAATATGTAAACATTACACCAGTGGGCAATTTTCACATCGTATATTTCTCTTGGTCCAACCTAAATACATAAATATATAATTAATTAGGTAAGGTCGAGCATTCTTATTTTTTGGAAAAAAAGTTAACAAACTAGGTGCGTTTAAAGTAAAAATTTACGCTTACACTTTTTTGCCAACGTTTGTAACACCGTGTTAGATGTGGAGAGTGGATATAAAGTAAGCCCCCCCCCCCACATTATTTTTTGAACCATTGGAGATGTCAAAATGAAATTTAGGGAATATAGTAAACAATAGGTTTACGGCTTTTTTAAACCGCTTTGAAAACGTCAACATTCCAAGTAGCGCTGCAACGCCAAGTGACGCCATCTTTTTAAATTAGGCTCATTCGGAAGGTATTTCGAGTTAGTATACACTTCCAGAATATTTTTGAATTATTTAAATTTTTCTAGAAGTTATTGCCATACGAATATTAAAAACTGTTTTAATTAAGAATAATTTAATTATTAACCTAATTTATAACTTTTTTGACACTCAAAGTAACTGCTCAATGTGACCCCCTTACACTGCCTGACATAAATAAAGCCTTCGCATCATTCCACTACGCACATTTCTAAGTGTTCCCAGTGGAATATTTTGGAACTCTAAAATTATTCTTTGCCTTAATTCTTCTAAATCGTTTGGCCTTGTAGACACTCGATTTCAAATATCTCCACAAAAAAATAGGGTGATTGGCTGGCCTCTCGATTGGGCCCTCTGCGACCTAACCACTTATTTGGAAAAACCTCGGATGAATAATCCCGTACCGATCAAAAATAGTGGGGAGGTGTGCCATCCTGTTGAAGCCATACGTCCCCAATACCTTCATAAAACTCTTCTGGATTTTGTCCTCCACTACATGTTGAATTTTTGGTATAAGTTCATTTTGCAACAATTTTAATTACAATGGACCGTCCAAATTTTGTTCAATAAAAAATGAATCAATAATATGGTCACAAAGAATTCCAGTCTAAACATTTAGCTTTTGTGAATAGTGTTGGCTGTTTTCCGAATCCATAATAGGTTGGTATCACTCCAACACCGAAATTTTGTTTATTACCTCCCCGTTCAATAAAAAGGTGCTTTCATCACTGAAACACAAGAAACTCAAGTATAAAGGTCTGGCAATTGTGAGTTCCTGAGAATACACCTCAATTGGCAAGGATGGTACTTAGCCTGTTTAAGAACTTTGATGAGTCTATTTTTACTTGGTTTTCAGCGAAAACGCGCATTGGCAAATTATGATTTTCAATAACTTCAATTAAAATGTAGATTTTTTTGTTCTAATAAATCGGGGGCCTACCTGAGCGGCGCTTATTTGAACTGATCCAGTTCTCAAAAACTTCTTTACCAATTTCTTTGTGAATCTTCGGCAAACAGGTTTGCCTAGACAGTCAACAATTTATTTTAAACTTGATTGAAAAGCTTTCTTGCTAAAAGATATGTACTCGCAAAAGAAATAGAAATTGAAATGGCTATAACTTCTAGAAAGGTTGGAATAATTTAAAAATATTCTTAGGGAGTATACTATATTAAAATACCCTTTGAATGAGCCTAATTTTAACCCCCATTCCATTTAAAAAATGGCGTCACTTGGCGTCATAGCGCCACCTGGAATGATGTTATCAAAGCAACTTAAAAAGGTCGTAAACCTATTATTTACTATATTCCCAAAATTATAATAAACCAAAACATAATTTTAATTGTCTTATTTGATACTATTTTTTGACGAAATATGTCACCGTTTGTTAAAGGATTCATAACATATTGAGAACCCTCATGTTTAATGTTACAATCTGTTAGTTAGTTAGTAAAATTCAAAAGTACTAAATGAAAGTTTGAGTGGCTCTGGTTTCAAATGAATTGGTATACAAAAACGTGCAAGTTTTGCACAAATCAAGCTAATACTATGTCAAATTTTATCTTCATTCAATACAAATTACACGTGGTCATTTTTTAAAAACTTCAGTTGCTTAACTTAACTTAACCTTCGCGTCATTCCCTTGCGGGGTAGGCAAAACAATCCCTGCCTCTTATTTATTTTTCATTCACAATCTTTCTCCATGCTTTCCTATCTCCGAATACCTCCCTAGCTTCCGCGAGATTCATACATTGTCTCTGACATGCCCTTTTAATTTTAAAACTCCTTATCTTTCTTTCCTTTATCATAGATTCTACTACATTCAGCCAAGTTTTACGCGGCCTACCAGGCCCGTCCTCGTTGTTTATTCTCTCAATGTGACCAAACCAACGTACTGTACTACTTTTATATCTATCCATCATCGTCTTTTCCTCGTCGCACGCCATCATTATGCATTCATTCTTTATCTTGTCCCTTCTCGTTTTACCACGTGCTCTTCGCAGGAATCTCGTACCCACGTGCTTTTTTGACATACCCATACAGTACTGACGGCACGAATACGCCATTATATATTACTCGCAGCTAGGCTAATGCTTTCATTTCTCATTATCGTCCACATACTTCCAATCAATTTCCTTCCAGCATTGACCCTTCGTCCAATCTCGCCCTCCATTGTACCATCTGCAGTAAACATTCTACCGAGATATACCAGCTCGTCCACTTGCTCCACAATTTCATCTTGCAGAGTAAATACTCTACTCTCCTTTCCACCTTCCCGATTGAGCAACACAATCTTCTTGCTTACCGAAGATTATTTGTTGAATAGATATTTGAACGTTTGAAGCTTCCTTAGATTTTTGGTTTGAAATTAATATACAAGGTAACAAAAAAAACGAGAACTTTTTAACAATCCAATAAAACCAAAAGTTATGGAAGAAAAACATTTTATTCATAGTAACTAAAACCTTAAAACTTGCTATTTAAGAAACATTAATCGAATTGCCCGTTACAACATCTCTGCTGGGATATTGTGAATTTTATCCCGAGTGAATTCTCTGTTTTAACTCATCCAGAGTTCTTGGTCGAGTCGTGTACACTTTACTCTTGAGACAGCCCCACAAGAGAAAAATCACAAACGGACAGACCTGGCGATCTAGCGGGTCAGGGAACGTTACCGAATCTTGAGGTCACACGGTTACCGTACAATTCTCGCACAGCTTCCATTAATTGCCGTGCAGTGGGTTATGTCGCTTGATCCTGTTGAAACCAGCTTTCTTGAACGCGTGGAAAATTGTTCAATTCAGATGGAAGGAAAGTTTGCGAAAAAATAAGGTCCGATTATTCTATGTACTGAAACAGCACACCATACTGTCACCTTACTAGTGTGCAAAGGGCGCTCGTGAACTTCCTTAAGATTTGTGTCTGCCCAGTAACGGAAGTTCTGCTTATTGACGTACCCTACGAGAAATTCATCGTCATTGTTTTGTTTGTAGTTGTTTGACAGAATTGTAATCACAACTGGTTATCGTTTGCCTTCAGTTGTTGCACTATCTGCAACTTGTACGCATGAAATTTCTAATCTAAATGGAGAGTTCTGCGAATACTCTCCCGGGACATTTCAACCGCAACTGCTTGCTTACGAATTGAACACCGTGGGCTCCGTAAGACTCGCGTATAACATCAATGTTCTGTGGAGTACGAACACTTCTTGGTCGTGCTGTTGACTTCTTCTTTAGGGCAGATCAAGTCTCTTCAAAGTTGTTAATCCAACGGTTTATCGTGTGTTTTGACGGAACGGCACTATGACGTCCTTGGTTGTAAACACGTGGGAGATCTTTCTGCGCAGCCTGCAAACTATCGCGTTTTTATAAAACATTTTTATGGCTAACGCACGCTGTTATCCGCACTGATCCATGGTTACTAAGATGGCAGAGTGTTTACTTGCGCACGGTCACTGTCCCGCAGTGCTACCATCTGCTCATGGCTGCCACTACGCATTTCAAAAATTCCCGCTATTCTGTGTCACCCTGTACTTTGTGAGAATTTAAAAAAGTAAACATCAGTGCTGGTGTGTTAAATGCATAGGTTAAAAGGTATCCATCTTATGATGACGGGTTCATTGGGGCAGCAGTGAAAGGATTAACGCGGCAGCGATCGAACGTTAAACGCGTGAAGAAACGGTAGACCCCAGTTACGAGGGGTCTACTAATTTAGCAGTTTTGGTTAAAACCGTTTTCTATATAAGCTCCTTTGTAAGTTATAACTATTTACATCCTGTGTAGAATACGTTCCCAGCTTTTATGCAATTTGCTAATTTAACCTAGTGAAGGAAACGTGTATAATAGTAAATAAGGGTATTTCTAAGCAATTGGCATGTCCCGTTTTTGGAAAGTGCTTTCGCAAAATTCAAGGGGAAAAATTTAAACGTGTGTAAATCAACTTTCAAAATTATTAATATTCGCCTAAATAGTCGCGCATGGTGTGCGTAAACGCAGTGGTCATGCCGCTATATACATATAAGAAAAAACCCTGAAAAACCTAAAACAATGTGGAAGGTAATGGGAATCGGACCAATTACCTCTCGAATACTAAGTACATCGTGTTACCACAAGTTCACTAGTTCAGTCTACGTACCAGACACTGTTAGGACTTCCGGAAATCAGTTAAATTAATGATTTCACCAAATATGGTAGATTAATTAAACAAAGAATTCAGGCCATGAACAGTTACCGGAAGTTACAAACGAAAATTCTAGTAGAGGTAGGTTATGCTGGAATTATGGAAAACCTAATCATTCAGCATCTCAGTATAGCGCAACCGGGAAAAAATGATTTTGTTTTAGATGCAACAAAGTAGATTTCACATTGAATTGTTTGAAATGTTCATTTTCTGGAAACGAAGAGAAGAGGTAGTAGACAAGCGACCCGGATGAGCAACCTCTTGTATATGTAAAGATTTCAGTAAAGAACGGGTACAGTTAAGTCAATTAGGAGTTAAGTGTAATAATAAGCTAGTAGCGAATTGTATAGTAACTAATGCAGAGAGAGTTAAAGAAATTATATCGGTTTCCATCATTATCGTAATTAAAGGAAAATTAGTAATGACATATTGATTGCATCAGATATACCGCATAACTTGATTTTAGAAATCGATTTTTGAAAAGAAGCGAATATAGTACTAGACTTACGCAAAGGCGAATGGTGTTTTGACAAATTTGGCACTATTGTGATTTTAGAATATCAGGTCAGAGTTATTAATTCGAGATTAGATTTGTCATGCACAAATTAAGGAATTAGATGCCGTAGTAGATAGTTATTTTAATTACACTAAAGGAAAGGTATTGGATGTACGAGAACAGTTGAACATAAAATTAAAGCGAATAATGAACCAATTAAGCAACGGTATTATTAAGTTTCACATTTTATCCAACAGAAAATTAGACAAAAAGTTGATATTGAACGTAATAGAATAGTCCGACAGTGCCTGGTACATATTCCTTTCATAGTACCGATTCGTGGCTTGTACCAATTTAATAGATTACCGTTTGGGTTGGCCAATGCACCGGAACCCTGGCAATGTTTCATTGAGTGAGTATTGGGACCCGAGTTAAATCCTTATGTTTTCGTGTATCTGAACAATATGATTACTTGCACACCAACTTTTGAAAAACATATGGTGGTTTTCAAGAGAGTATTTCGACGATTAACGGAAACAAACCTTACCTTAGCTCAGGAAAAATGTTCGTTTTTGTCAATCGGAATTACGTTCGTTAGGTTATGTGGTTAACGTAGATGGATTGACCATCTCTCCGGACAAAGCTAACGCGATTTTAAGTATTCCAACATCCATGACAGTTACCGAGAAAGAAGAATGATCGGGGTCGCGTTTTGGTACCGTAAATTTATTTTCAACATTTCTGCTACTGCAGCACGGCTGACGAAATTGCTAAGTGGAATGAAGATTGCGAAAAAGCGTTTGAGGTCATTGTTTAGTTACGGCTCCTATCAAAAGGTGCCCGGATGTTTCCGTATCATTCTTGCCCAGACTTAAAATATCTAATTTATCTAAAAGAATGTTTGTTAACAATAAGAACATCTTTTAATAGTAAATGCATTTCAATGTGCACTAATTTATATTGAATAAACTAAATTATATTTACCTTTAATATATCTTCCTCTGCTCCTAACCTAGGTTTTGTTGGTAACCAAGATGGTCCATAAAAAATTGCAGCAACTTTATCTTTCCAGTTCTTCATAGAGTTCATCTTTTTTAACGCATAAAGTGTGTAATAAGTCTACTCAAATTAAAAGAATAAGTATTACAAGATTAACCGGCCTGCACACCTACCTGCACAGTCAAAATATTAAATGTTGGGTTATTGACAACCAAACCATATATTATTTCTTCATCTGATTTTTCTTTCATAAAAGTACCAAAAATACGGTCCCAAATTATAAAAACGCCACCATAATTTTTATCCAAGCAGTAAAAATTAGAACCTAAAAATACTGGTAAGTATTTAGGTACAATGAAGCGTTTTTTTACCATGGTGTACGCGATGGTGATTAGGAGTATTAAAAATGTATTCCAATGGTCCTAATGTTTTTATGACTTTTGTATGTACCCAAAATTGAAATATTAGGTTAAACTGCTGATGTGCTATAAAATGCGCTGGTGGAATTATAAAAGATATAGGTAAGTAGAAAATCTGAAATTAAATTTTGTTTCATGAAATTACTTTTTTAGTCCTATATACGTAACACACGTGTAAACTTTACATTACATAATACGGTTACGTAATGAAAATTAGAACTGTTGCGTTTTATATATATATATATATATATATATATATATATATATATATATATATATATATATATATATGTATATACATACTGTGTCCACGATAAGGAGGGCCACTATGGGGATTTCAGAAACGGTAAAATGTAGAGTTTCGGTTAAATGGAAGAAAAGTTGGGCATTTTGGAGTTTAGTAAAATGACATTTTTAAACTGACGAAATTCCGAACCGTTGCGTCAGTTATGCGACAAAAAGCGAATATTCACGATCTTGTTTTTGACAAATTGTTACCTTGTGGTTAATGCTAATTAAACAGTAAGAGAACCTTTTACAGGTACTTTTTAACGTTCATTAACATGGCCTACAACAAATTGGAATTCGGCGTTTCGTTTATTCAGTAACCATCATCAACTCTATTTTTTTTAAATACGTCCATGTTTTTTTACACATTATATTAGAAGAGATTTTTATACTGCATTCAAGCATGTATCACACTTTATGGTTATATTACGATTTTTACCTTCCAACCTACATATACATATGTAGGTATAGTTGGTTATCCAATCGACTTATTTTCACTTTCGCTAACTGCTGCATATTTCAAAGATATAAAGATACCTAGATATAGCCCTTAAACATATCGATTATGTTCTGTGCAATTTTTTGATACGACAGGTAATTTAGCGGCAAAAAATTCCTAAGATAGAATTTAAGTGTTAGTTCAAATTTCTTTCAACATCTTAATAACGATTAATTTTATAAGAAAAAGTATAGACATATTTTTAAAGAAAGTTTAATTTTACAAAACTTTTCTTTATAAAATTTCTTAATATAACGCAAGGTAAGTCTAAAAATTAATCAAATATGAATGAAAATGATTAAACTGTATTATTGATATCTTATAGAAGCGAGTGGCCTTGAAATTTTACATGTATTTATGTCTATTAATCTCCAGCTGACATGAAGTCTTAAACGTCATTCTGACATAGATTATTAGTTTTGTTTTTACAATGTTGACTGTTTTCGTTATGAACGTATGCAAGAGGTTGCATAGTTACCATAAAAAAAATTGTAATTACAATTACTTGATTTATTTTAATTTTTTAAGTTAGCATCTAGATGTCCGTCCGGCATTAGAAAAGTAGACTTAGGAAAACAAATACTACGATTTGTTAAATTGAATTAAATTTTTGACTCCACTGGACTGTTGCTTTGTTTATTAGCTTTCCGTACTAATTCTCGTTAGTAGTTAATTTATTAATAAAATATGGAAACATGATTTTCAAATGGAGAAAAGCTCGTGATAATATCGTGTCACATCTTAAGCAATCAAAATTGCGTTACATCGGAGCGCATGTATTTGAATAAGTATTCTGAAAGGAAGCAGCCAAATAAAAGAACATTCAGCAAGTTAGTAACTATCCTTAAACAATACGGTGCTTTTAAAAACTCGTGCTATCTCGAAAAAAACGAGTAATGAGGAATATGTAAACAATGTATTGTTATCCATTACTGAAAATCCCGAAATATCTACTCGGCAAATTCAGAATAATGTGGGCATATCCAAATCAACAGCAATCTTTATTCTAAAGAAAACAAACTTTCATCCGTACAAATACAGAATTTTCCAATGATTTAGACCAGGTGACGCAAAAGGACGGAGATTATTCTGTGCATACAAGAAAATGCCATCAGAACAATAATTTTCCTTTCCACATGTTATGGTCTGATGAAAGTACAGTTTTCAATAATGGGATATTTAATAGAAAAAACGTTTATCATTGGTCTCAAGAACATCCAAAATTATGCAAAGAATCACGACATCAGCATCGTTTTGCCTTCAGTATGTGGGCTTGGGATTTTAGAAAGAAGGATAATAGGAATTTTTTATAATCATAATTTAACATCGCAATGTTACTTAAATTTACTAGAAACTACTTTGAAAGACGCTCTTGATAATTTACCCTTAGGCGAAGCACGTGATTGTTGGTTTCAGCAGGATGGTGCACCTGCACATAATCCGAAGGTTGGTACTTAACGCATCCCAAACTGTAACACCTACAATGAGAAAGAATGGTTTGGATTCTACAGTTATAAGATGCTATTTACGTTTGGAGAACGAAGGAGGGCTTTTCGAGCATTCATTATCATTTTTTGTTTAAATATTGTTATGCTTTATGTTTAAATTTTCTCGTCATCAAACGTTATCTGTTCATTTATGTGTTGTTGATTGATTGTAATTAATTGGTTATAAAATTTGTATTCGAAATTGAAAAATTCTGGTCATTTCTTAATTTTATGAGGAAAGCCCATTTATGAATAAAATTCAGTTTAAATGTTATTGAAAGGGATACAGACTCATGCTTAGATTCTCTCCGATAATCTTAAAATAAGGTTAAAAACTATCTGTAGAGGGTTCTCTTGCCTGTTATTTGACATCAACCACAAAGTAACAATTTTGTCAAAAACGAAATAGTGACCATTCGTTTCTTGTCACATAACTCCGGAACGGTTCACAATTTCGTTAGTTTAAAAATGTCATTTTACTAAAGTTAAACATGTCCAACTTTTCTCCCATTTATCCCTTA
The DNA here is from genome assembly GCA_036346205.1 of Vesta saturnalis. NCBI lineage: Eukaryota > Metazoa > Arthropoda > Insecta > Coleoptera > Lampyridae > Vesta > Vesta saturnalis. The sequence continues at coordinate 1,045,899 of JARFJB010002004.1, read as the reverse complement.
CCATTTCCGGAATCCCGATAGTGGCTCTCCTTATCTTGGCCACAGTGTATGTATATGTGCGTGTGTAATATTATATATATATATATATATATATATATATATATATATATATATATATATATATATATATATGGCTAGCCAGCGCATTTTAAAAATATTGTCACAAATGCAGGGTGGTCCATTGCAACACAAACTTATATATTTTGTAATGGAACACCTTATATATTATTCCAGATTTGAATTTTCCTCGCTTCGTATATTACCTCAACAAAATTTCAGCATCTTATACAGAGTGCTTTCAAAGATATGACAATTTCTTTGTCTGAATGGGCACGAAATATCGGAAGACGTATGGTCCAAATCGAGATTTGTAGATTTTCTCGAAATTTTCAAACGGAACATCTTATATTTTTCATCGGTATGGAATAGCTTACTTGGTACTCCATCAATTTTATTAAGCATTCCCTATACCCAAACTAAAGGGAACACCTGTATATTTTATTTCTATTGAGTGCGGAATAATGTACGCAACATCTTTTATATTTGTAATTGTACTGATATGTTTCCAAGTTTCAGAGATATTCATCGAAAGCTGTTATAATACATAGATTTCTAATATTAATAATAACATTTACAACAAATTTTAGTATTTAAATGATATTTTGTATAATCCGTTTTTGTGAAGGCAAAAACAACGGATTTGCTGCCATCCAAGAGTTCCTGGGCGAGTCCTTTACATTTGGTTCGGAAAGATAATGATGAATGGCGGTCTCGTGGAGGCATCTTAATGCTGTGATGATATTAGGTCTGTACCCAATGCCACATAATATGCAAGATTTTAGTGCTTTACTTTATGGTAAGACAATATTTAGTAAAATTGATCTAGTTCGTGCTTATTATCAAATTCCTATTCATCCTTCAGATATTGAAAAAACTTTGACAATTACCCTTCGGGGAATTTCCATTGATATTATTTGGATTGTGTAATGAGGCTAACACTTTCAAATGATTTATTCTTGAGGTTATTCGCGATTTAGACTTCTGTTTTGCTTACATTGATGATATTTTAGTAGCATTATGTCTTCAGAAGAACATCTAGAACACGTAGAAGTATTGTTTCAACGTTTTCTTAATTTCGTAGTTACTATCTACACTGATAGAAGATTTCTTATCGCAGAGGTGAAATTTCTAGGTTTTAAAGTTTCTAAAAATGGTACTGAACCGAGTAAGTAAAGTTGACGAAATAACAATATATAAACAATCAGAAACTGTAGAGGACTTAAGACGGTTCTTAATCGTGATACATTTTTACAGGAAGTTTATTCCACACTCTGCAGTAATTCAATTACCTCTACTTCAACATTTAAAAAATACTACTAAACGTGATAAGTGAGTTATCCTAATACTATAACAGCGTTTAACTCATTCGCTAGTGCGACCCTTTTCCGTCACCTAAGGCTACTTTGGCTTTAATGGTCGATGCATATGATGTTGCGGTTGGGGCTTGTGTTCAACAATTTAGCAACGACATGTGCAACCACTTTTTTTTTCACTGAAATTAGATTAAACACAAAAAAGATGTAATACTTATGATTGGCTGCTCATCCTAGCATTAAGCATTTCAAACATATTTTGGAAGGCCCGGCAATTCATATTGTATTTCGATCATAAATCATCAATTTATGCTTTTCAACAAAACCCAGGAAAGGATACTCCACGACAATTACTTAATTTGGACTATGTTGGTCAATTTACTACAGATATCACACATGTTTCGGATGTCAATAATGTCGTTGCAGGCGCATTTTCTCGACATTGTTCCATTGCGATACCATCCAATATTAATTATGAACTAATTAGTAAGGGAGAATTGGAACATCGAGAACTGCATATTTTATTAAAAAATAAGTCATCTTTGCATATGACTCACATTTCGATACCAGAATGTAGTGTTCCAATTTATTGTGATATTCTGGTATAGTCCGTAAAATGAATGATTGCGAATGTAGGCTTAGCGATTTATTTGGCGTGCGCACTCGTAGTTTGTATCTATTTCGTTCTAATACACAATATTTGGAAATAGACAGGATGGAATGCTACATAACGTCGCTGTGGGTGGTGAACTAAGACGGACACTATACGTTTAAAACATCTGTATTTGTGTTAGGTGTGTTAGAAGGAGATAGTAATATTTGTTTTGGGCGTCTCTTTAAAGACTAAATTGTCTGTTGTAATCCTTTGACAGTGGTATTCAAAAGTTTATTTCACGTGTTTGTAACTAACAACTACTGAAATGTGTTATATTCTTTCAATTTATAAAAAAAATTAAAACGTAATTGAAAATATAATAATATAATTTATTCTTATAAAAAAATTACCTTATAATGAACTACTTTCTAAATAAATACATTAAAGAATGTGGGCCATTAGTATATCATTATTTTACATAATGTAGAATGAGAATTAAAAAAACAGTGTACGTAAACTTAAAATTAAAACATTAACTATCACCGTCATCTGAAGTATCGCCATTAATACAAATTATCAGTGGTTCTCCTGTTATATCTAACACCTTTTCACGTGACCACCATTGACATATAAATTTTTTCGTATGTGTAATAGTTTTTTTCTACACTTCTCCATCACATTGTTTCAAAGCCTCCTCCCACATTTGTAATACAGCGGCCTCAGAGTAACGGTGTCTACCCATGTGCTTATCATAATATAATTTGCAGATAACCCAAATATTCTCATTAGCATTAAATTGGCAATAATACGGAGGTAGTCTAAGCACGAAATGACCAGATTCATTAATAATGTCATCTACAACATACCGCTTCAGTTGTCTATGTTGTGTGGCGAGGTTCAACAAATCTACCTTTAAATCCGTGTCAGCAAAAGAATTTTTTTTTGTTGTTAACCAGTTTCGCAACTCTTCCTTTTTCCATGTACTCGAAGGTGTTTTCTCTATAAACCGAGAATGATATGATCAATTGTCCAAAATAATTAATGACGGTTCCTGTAGATTAGGCAACAGCTGATGTTTCAACCACTTCCCAAAAGTTGCAGCGTCCATATTGACCTGGTAATCACTAGATTTTGATTTTGCCGCAAAAACTAAACTACAGTTTTTAATAAAACCATATTGATTACAAGCGTGCAAAATGGCAAATCTTTTCCCACTACTTGAACACTCCCCATTCTTTACACTTTTTGGTGTGTCGTCTTGCCAAGATCTCTTCTGTGATCTCCTAGAAAAGATCCACGCTTCGTCTATAAATACCGTCTGAAGTGGTGCAGCCGATTGCATATTTTCATGGTATTTTTTTAGGAACTGCACCCGTGCTGACGCCACATTTGATTTTTCAAGTGCTGTGCGATTGCAGTCTTGTTACATTCAAATCCTATACTATGTAAAATCTTACTTATAGTTGGTCTGGATGCTGTCAGTAACCCTTTTTCTTGTAATATATTACTAATTGTCTCCAATGTAACCACTTTCTTTTGAGAATACATGTCATAAATTACGTCTCTTATGGTATGTTTTAGCCCTTCTTGTATATCCTCACTTTTACACTTATTTCGTGGTTTTCTGACAGTTTTGGCAATGAAATGTTCCGCTTTTTACTCTCGACGATTTTGTGTAACGTATTGAGGCTGAATCTTCTGCGGTTCTTTTGTTCACTGCGTCAACATTACACAGAAGACCAAAATTATCCTTTTCGCGACAAAAATACTTATACACATTAATCATGAGTTCATGGCAACGTTCGTTTAAAAACTTTCCTGGTATTTTACGGTTGTTACAATAGTATAAAAACAGTACTAACGCAAATTTGAAATCTGTACACATTACTCCATTGTGTAAAATAATGATATATTAATGACCCTACATTCTTTAATGTACTTAAAGGTGTCCATCTCCTATTTAGACCTCAGACCCCTACTAGGTCAAAGGTCTAAATTAATAGAATTTTAACGGATACCGTACATCATATGGGCGTTAAAGAAAGCATGTTTCAATGTGATTCCAAACATATATTTTACTGTCCACTGCTCATGACCAATTGTCACGAAATGGAATGAAAGTAGCGGACGTCAAATGCAATATCCAAGGAGGTTAATTAACTTTAACGTTTGAAGAGCATGGAAATTAAATTTATATATTAATCCATACAATGTTACTAAAATTGCTAAATAACCCTATTTTTAATGGATTTACACTAGACATTAAGAAAAGCCTTTACTGCAACTTCATCGTAACGATTTATTCGTGTACCTCTATACCTTTTTGGTTTATGAAACCTAATATTAACGTTAACTTTTTATATATTCTGATAAAATTTTTTCAATTTTACACTTATTCGAACATGTGAACACTTTCTACCATTCAACGGTGTACAGTTTACATGTAAAATAAGTATTTAGTTTAAAATTGAAAGTTGCGTCTCCTTAAAATAAAGTTAGTATAGCCAAAGCCCTAACACTGAGCCAACGATCGTATCGAAATCTATGTATCGTAATGGTATGCTCTGAGCATGACTCATGTATGTATTACAATTTGGTGCTAATTTGACCATATTTTGTTACTCTCAAATGAAATTTGTTGCTCTATTTTCGATTAAATAAAACATTATGGAAATCAGGAAAACCTTAAAGCGTTTTTTTCGAATTTCGAAGCTAAAAATTTTAAATATTTTGTTTCGTATTGATGAGTGAAATTGGTTATAAGCTTTTTTTTGGGATGGTTAAGATATTTCCAATGAGGTGTTTAAAATTAAATATAAAAGAGTGTACATTTTGGAAACTTTCATTTGTCACATTTTACGTATTTGAGGAGAGCTGATTTTTATTGCAAATTAACATTTAGTATTCTAATTTTGGGACGATCAGATAGGTGTTTTTCTTTCGGTTTCATTGCCTTAACAAATTGAAGTTTTTTAATTATATTCCTGGTTATTTTAATTATTATTAAACGTACCTCGTTGAAATAAAATAAAACGTATATCATGAACAGATAGTAACTTCATTTCTTTCTTCAGTCTGTTATCGTAATTTGAGAAGTATAAGATGTGGACATAAATACGCGCGTAGTTAATATGGTGTCGCAATTCTTTTTAAAAGTTTACCGAATCGTTTTGATTAGAGTGTTCTTTATAAAGTTCGTACTGTTTGGTTGGTCAACTAGGTCCGCTTTTAATTTTGCTATGGGCTTATGAGTTCTTGGAAGTAGCATCTTTTAATCGTGTGACACTTATAGCTTGCATTTTTTGGTTTTGGATAACCGCGGGTGACCTAATTCCTTTTCGACGGCTTTCGAGTTCAATTCGTTTTTGGCGCGATTTAAAGTTTTAAGTAATTCTTTTTATGGTCGGCTAAATTAGCATAGTCGGAGATATTAGTGAAGATGCCGAGTTATGTACGTTTAGGCAGTCAATCTAGCAGAAATTATTTTGGGATGCGGTCGCGATGTATGCAAAAGGGCCTGTGGAATTAGTTACGTATACCGGGGGTATATCGAACTATCGTTGAGTAATTAATTTCCGTTTCCAGATATGGGATAAGATATAGGTTCACAACATCCTCGAGTTAATTTTATCGTTTCGTGTCTATGGTGACAAGTTCGGGCCTAGAAGGAGCTCTAGTGTTTGATTTATAGTACTGAACTTCATTCTGTGGTTCCGTGTTTATCGCAATTTGTTGTTTTGCGGATTAAAGTAACGAGTTCCTGCTTAAGTTTTTATGATAGTGCTGCGTACATAGCAATAGCCCGGCAAATGAATGATAAGATAAGATAAGATATAAATCGCGTTAGGTAGTAATTTGTTATTCAGTACTTGTATATATTTAAAGTAAAGATCGCAGTTAAAGTGTAAATATATCATACAACCATATGGGATGAAATCCCACCACAAGTTAATATTTTAAGACGACGCATCGCTATCCATCACGAGGTAGTTCGTGTGCGAATATCACCTCAATCACGTTGCCGGGGGCAATCATCTAAGTCGCCACTAGGTGATCTGTATGACAAGGGGGCGAACCAGATTTAAGGTAAATTTTATGGTGCGTTTACTGTTTCTTTTTGGTTTTCATGGCCGACGAACGTTAACACAGTTTCTATGTTTTTTATGCATTAATTGTTTTGTATGTATATAAGATTGAACACAAATTTACTTTAAATAAAACGTACGCCTAGCGTGCTCAACTAAATTGAAATTTTCACAATTTCGGTGTTCGTTATTGGTACCTATCGATACTTACACCAATCTTAGCGGATTAGTTATTTCTATATTTTTGACTTGTCTTACACTATTTTAGATTCCCTGGAATGATAAGCTTCAGGTGGCATAACCGGTATAAGTATTTTCTCCAACTAAGATTAGAGAACCGCCCAAAGTGAATATCTTCCGTGAACAAAACATGACACTTTTCAACACTAAACATTCCTTTAAAGAAATATGAAAATTACGATAATACAAAATTGCACACAAGAAGGATTGACGAATGAATTATTTTAAGTAAAGCCCCAGAACGCAAATTGTAAATTACGAAAAATTCCGAAATCATCCTATGCAAATTTGGCAAATAACATTACATCAGGAAGCCCAAACTAAGAGCACGTTAAGTACCTTCGGTAGCCGGATTCATTCTCTCATGGACACTATGCTCTGAAAGACCTATTTTCTAATAAGCATCATCCCAAGCTTTAATCATCCAATGAAAAGGCTTCGCACAATCGGTGAGAATTTTTCCATTGCGCCCCACACAGGGGTATTTGAATGATATGTGCTGCCAAAACTCGACTTACTAAAATTCAACAGAGATAGAAGAAGTACATTTGTTAGATTGCTAACCGTCAAATGAATCCTGTATACTAATTATAATTAATTTTTTTCTTGTTCAGTACTCTGCCTTCAGCGCTCAGTATAAACTTGATCATGCATTTGTTTGTAAGGGACAGTTACTGGTATTCACTACGGTTACACATACTTACCTTTCATTTCTCCAGTTACATCTTGCAATTTTCTTGTTATAGGGCCATCAGAGTTCTGAGTTATTACTATACTAGCCCTATTTTCTAACAAAAATATGAAGAGAATCAAGCAAGGTTTGTCACGTTTCAAGTCAAAAATAAAAAGATGGACTGATTCTCGCTATAAGGAAGATTTTTTTATGAAAAACAATAAAACATAACTAGAGGGCACTTCTTGTACCAAAAGCTACCAACCGAAAAGGAAAAACCAATAAATCATTTTCTGAGTTAAGTGAGAGGAGTAAAAGAATAAGAACGGAAGATTTAAGCAAAAGTACTCAGGTGGAAGTGCTCACTTACGCTACGCAATCCAAACTAAGTGAGAAAGGCAAAAGAGATGCCTCTTTAGTGCTAAAACCTGTCTATCAGGAATCTATCAGACAGTACGAAGTGATAAGGAGTTACAATAACATGTATTCTTGCTATAACAAGCTGAGCAATAGAAACGAAACTACAGAGTTTTATGGACCATAAAACTACACGACTATCTACTGATGTAGAAGAGATATTGTTACCGCTGTGATTGAGCCCACAAACTCAATGTAAACAAAAACTTTTATGTGATTCCGATTCTGAGGTGAATTTATTTTAAAGCTCTTTTGTTCCTCTACAACTTATGTGTTCCATTAATAATAAGATACATTGAAAAATGCAACAAATGAGGAAATAAGTTGCGTCAAAAAAGTTACAAAAGATCTGAAAAACCCCGATGTCAAGTTAAGGGAAAAAACTTATTCAGTAAAGGACTCTATGATGCTTATCATAATAGATGGAAAGGTGAACAATGATAGCTCTAACACAACATCTATAATGAGGTGTTATATCTGCGGCTTGACTGCCAAGGATTTTAATTGCCTTGAAAAAAAGGAAGCAGTTAACCAGGAGGCCCTTGATTTTCAATTGTCCATTCTACAAGCTGGAATTCGTTTTTTAGAATCAATTCTACGTCTGTACTACTTGTACAAAAGTGGCCACTAAGCGCTGAAAATGATAAGCAGCACTTACGCAAAGAGAGCTTGACATTCAAGAAGATTTTAGAATAAAAATTGGCCTAATGTTAAACATCGTAAATAAACAAATAGCAGAAAGTTTTTTTTCAGATCATGAACTGTCCGCTGAAATTACCTGTATTAATGTTAACGTTATATACCGTCTAAAATTTTGCATGAAGGTTCTTGTCAATGTCTCTTCAACCGAAAGATAAACAACATTTTATGAGCGGAAACGTCTCTTAGTCTGAGGAAGATAAAATACCACGGTACACAAAGACAACGCAAATCGAGACTTTGTGTCAAACCAAAAAAGATCGATCATTTTCTGTTGTAAGCATGAATGGGTCAGTTCTTAAGTTTTCAGACTCTATTACTCTGTTGGGTATATGACTGTATCTTCAAATATCTCATGGGTTCACCATCTTCTGTCAGCTACAAAACAACTGCTCGTAAAATAGGCTTTTTGTACAGGTCTAAGCAGTACTTTACCTCTCAACAGCTCCTTCTGCTGTATAAGGCCCAAATTCGGCCTCATCTGAAATATAATTCCCACCTCTGGGTTAGTGCTCCCCAATACGCTCTCGATATCATTGATCGTATTCAAAAGAGAGCGATTAGGTTTGTAAATGGCCCGTCCTTAACTTCTCAGATACAGTCCCTTGGGCATAGAAGGATGGTTTCAGTTCTTTCTTTGTATTACCGTTATTACAACGGCTATTGTGCTGCTGAATTATATACCTTCTCGGGCTATCTTTGCGAGAAACACTCGGTTCGCTCATTCACGTCATCAGTATGCAGTACAAATTTCTACTTGTCGTACCAAACGGGTGCAATCCACATTTTTCTACACGGCTTCTAAACTCTGGAATGATCTCCCCTGTTCCTGCTTTCCTCTCACTTATGATATGAGAAAATTTAAGGTAGCTGTTCATAGGCATCTATTGGCAATTCATTATCCCTCTATCCATCCTCCTAAGTGTTCCTGAGTGCTTTAGCACGATAGGCCAAATTTAGCCTGTTCAGGTCCACAATCATAAAAAAAAAATAATAAACGTTATCAGATCACCATTATCTTCACTTCTTCAATTAATTAACATACTTTTAAAAACCTTCCGCGGTATCGTACGAACGATAAGCAAACTTTTTGATAAATATTATGGAGAAAAATAAGTAAGCTACATGGATGAATGTGTTAGACAAGCATGTACCGATACAAACGATGTAATAGTTGGTGGTGTAAATGTACGACTTCTGATGTATGCAGATGGCACAGTCTTATTAAGTGACAGTGCGGATGAGCTACAAACCGCTTTGAGGAAGTTTGATACAGTCTGTGAGAGCATGGACCTACAGGTAAACGTGAACAAGATTAAGATTCTCGTGTTCAATCGGGAAGGTGAAAAGGAGAGCAGAGTATTTACTCTGCAATACGAAATTGTGGAACAAGTGGACGAGCTGATATATCTGGGTAGAATGTTTACTGCAGATCGTACTATGGAGGGCGAGATTGGACGAAGGGTCAATGCTGGAAGGAAAGTGATTGGAAGTATGTGGACGATACTGAGAAACGAAAGCATGAGCCTAGCTGCGAAACGAGCAATCTATAATGGCGTGCTTGTCCTGTCAGTACTGTATGGAAGTGAAACATGGGTATATCAAAAAAAGCATGAAATAAAAATAAATGCCGTGGGTACGAGATTCCTGCGAAGAACATGTGGTAAAACAAGAAGGGACAAGATAAAGAATTAATGGATAATGATGCGGCGAGGAAAAGACGATGATGGATAGATATAAAAGCAGTAGATTACGTTGATTTGGTCACATTGAGAGAATGAACAACGCAAGGTTAAGGAAGCAAATATATGTGGGTGAGGTTAGAGGTAAGGCCGTGCGTAGTAGCCCGCGTAAAACTTGTCTGAATGTAGTAGAATGTATGACAAAAGAAAGAAAGATAAGGAGTTTTAAAAATAAAAGGGCATGTCAAAAACAATGTATGAATCTTGCGGAAGCTAGGGAGGTGTGCGGAGACAGGAAAACATGAAGAAAGATTGTGAATGAAAAATAAATAAGAGGCGGGGATTGTTTTGCCTACCCCGCAAGGGAATGGCGTGAAGGTTTGCGTTTTATTTTGTTACTGAGTTACTGAACATTATATTTATCTAATATTCACCTCTTTCGAGTTATGTTTTTATATTTTTAAATCTGTTTATTGTTCCTTTGTAAGTGAAATGATTACCTTAAATAAAATGTATTGACGTTGATTAATTGAATTAGTAATAATTCCGAGCCCTGCAAATAATTTATGGGCTTATTAGTTTTAGCTCACTCCACATAATAGCTCAATTCAGTATTTTACGCGACAGGACAAAAATAACTTGATACTTCTATAAAATCAAACTAGTATAATGTGAGATCTACATTTCATATTCCAAGGCATCCTTAACATTGTATTCAATTATCCTCTCGATGTAATAGTTACCTACCTTCCATATTACAATTACAATCATATTTTTTTATAATTTTATATTAAATACTTAGATTATGCAACCTAAATTGATATCCAAAATATACTTACAAATCCACACCACCCTTGCAGCACTGAATGCCGTAGACCGACCACCATATTAAATTCTTCAGACGAATGATGAACTTGGTGTTGGGCCCACAGAATATTCACCTCTAAAATAAAAATTTACCAATATTTTACAACGACATCTTATGTTATGTAATTAAACGTAATTAAAGAACAAAGGTCAAAAATCAATGGAATTAGTGGTATAGGTAGTAATAACGCTTAAGACAAATTTGAAATGTTTTAAAAAATATTTTAGCTATTTTTACATTACCATGGCAAGCTCGATGCATCCAATAGTAACAAAAGTCTACCCCAATTAGTGCTAAATACCATGTCAGAGGATAATTCCAAGGTAAATCCACAACATGATAATTGTTGTATAACCATATATATGCGTAAGTTTCCACCCCTCGAAATGCTAATCTGTATTAACAAATCTATTTTACATACAGTATTTTATTTTATGGATAAAAAACCCATTTTTATGTAAATATAGTTTACAAAACACTAAGGAAATGTTTACCAAACTAATTAAAATGGTTCAAATGTGCGTCATACTAAACGACAACAATTATCACTAATATCTTTGTCAAATTTGGTTAAAGTGTTAAAATCTTGAGCGCCACCCAGCCGTAAGAATAAAGATACAAAATATAATTGATTTAGAAATCATGCTTACTTCTGAGTTACATAGTTTCTTACACCATTTACGTGAGATCCTTAACTTAAACACAATTTACTTTAAAAACAACTTTATTTTTCTCTTAAAGTAACTAAACGTGTTTTTAAATTTGTCACTAGGTCTGAAACAGACCTAGTGGACCCTGTGGAACAATTTATTGCTATGAAAGATAACCCCCAATTAAATAACCTCTATTTAAAATCTAAATTTGGAAAAATAAGGTATGGAATAACTAAATTTAACCAATTAATTAATTAATTTATAATTAATGGTATAGCTAATCCATAAGCTAGTTTTTCAGATGACGCGATTCCATTACGTAAAATTTCCAAACTGTTTCATACTTAGTTGAAAATCCAGACCTTAATTTTGGAGGGATGTTAAAATTATTATTCAAAACGATTTAAATCAAATATCACAAATATTCAAATTTAAACGAACTATAATTTTGTCCTGGTGGGTAAAGCACTTTATTATATTCATTATCATTGCATCGTTTGCATCAACCCCTTCATACCATTAATGTCAATTACGAATAAAGTCTCATAGTCGTAAGTTAAGTCACTCTTAGCCGCTTAATTTTTATGTAGAAAGCCCTAAAGAGGGCTGCTACAACAATTTTCTGTATAATACTAACGTTATTTTTCAACAAAAAGTACCAGGGTAATACAATTCGATACCCTTACGTGAGCTGCTTCATGGAAATTGTTGAAACTATTTTTCAGTCATCAAAAAATGTAACCTAACACAATGGGTATTTATTCTTATATCAGTTTTCTCAGATACACCGAATCTAGTGGTGTATAGAAGACATCCTGGTATAATCATATATAAATTTTAATCAAAACCGCGATAAACTGTTATTTTTAATGGTACACATCTAAATTTGTTGCAGTAACCTACAAATTTGACTAAACCAATAAATGTCAATTATTGGGTTTCTAGCTTTTAGCTTTTTTTGAAAATAGACATTCACTCCCTCATTAACTCATTCACAAACTCTCGCTCGCTTGCTTCCTCACTCTCTCACTTACCCACTCACACACTCACTTAACCACTCACTCTATTAATCAGTCATTCCAACACTCACTCACTCACTAACTCACTCACCTACACACTCACACTCACTCACTCACTCTCACTTATTTACTCACACACTCACTATCTCGTTAACTCATACGCTCGAACCCTCAGCCCATCACTCACTCACCAACTCACCCACTCCTTCACACTCTCGATCACTTACACACTCACCCATTTACACACTAACTAATGAACGCACTCACTTACTCACACAGTAACACACACTTAATCAGCTACTTGCTCAGTAACTCACTCACGCTATCTCTCATAGTCACATACCCAAACACTCACTCAATCGCTCATTCACTCACTCACTCACTAACTTACTCACTCACACACTCGTCGCCCACTTACTTACTCACTCACTCACTTACGAACACACTCTCTCGTTAACTCACTCGCTCAAATCCCCACTCACACGCCCTCTCGCTCACGTACACACTCTTCCATTTACACACTCACTCACTCAACCATTCAGCTACTTACTCAGTGACTCACTCACGATATCACGAATATTTACTTACTCACTCATTTACTCACTCACTCACTCAGTAGCCCGCTCACTCACTCACAAACTAATTAACTCATTCATTCACTCACTTGTAGACACACTCTCGTTAACATACTCTCTTGCTCCCTCACTGTGTCACTGATTCACTTACTCACTCTCTCACTCAATCACACACTCAATCATTTACTCACTCACTATTATTCTCATACTTGTTCTCTCACTCACTCACACACTTACTCACTTACACACAAACACCCTCTGGTCAACTGTCTCGCTCGCTCCCTCACTCCGTGAGACACTCACTAACTCACACTCTCACTGACTTACTCATTCACGCACTCATTTACTCTCTCTCACTCCCTTACTCACCCACTCTCACATTCACTCACGCACTCTCCCACTCAATTACGTACTGATGCGCTCAATCTATCAGTCACACACATGCTCATTATATCAGTCATTCTCTTACTAACTCACTGACTTACTCATTTACTCACTATCTGACACACTCACTCGATTGCTCACTTCCTCACTCGCCCACTCACTAAATAACTAACTAACACACTCACTCGCTCATTCACTCACTGACTTACTCACAAACTCACTCACTCTCTCATTCACACAAACATTTACTAATTCACCCATTCACTAACTCACTCACTCATTTTCTCCCACATACAGTCATCCACTCACTCACTCACTTACTCACTTACTCACTTATTCACTTATCTCCTTACTCACTCTACTCACTCTTACTCATCACTCACTTCACTCACTTCACTCCTTACTCACTTTCTACTCACTCCCTCCCACTCACTTCTCACTTACTCACTTCTCACTCTACTACCACTTACTCACTCACTCTTACTCTACTCCTTCTCACTCTACTCCCTCACTTCTCCATCTCACTTCACTCCTCTACTCACCTCTATTCCCTTACTCACTTTCACTCACTTCACTCACTTACTCACTACTCACTCCACTCCTTACTACACCTTACTCACTTACTCACTTTACTCCACTCCTACTCACTTTTTTTTACTCACTCTCTTGACTCACTTACTCACTACTCCTTACTCTCTACTCCACTACACTCCACTTCCACTCCTTACTCCTTACTCACTACCTTACTCCTTACTCCCTTACTCACTTACTCACTTACTCTCACTTACTCACTTACTCACTTACTCACTTCACTCACCTCCTTACTCACTTACTCTCACTCCTTACTCACTACTCACTTACCCTTACTCACTTACTCCCCTTACTCACTTACTCACTTACTCACTCTTACTCTATCTTACCTCTCATTCTCCTACTCCTTACTCCTACTACCTTACTCTACTTACTCACTTACTCACTTACTCACTTACTCACTTACTCACTTACTCACTTACTCACTTACTCACTTAAAGGGTTTATTAGGGGCTGTTTTTGGTTTTTGTCAAATATTTCTAAAACAGCTTCATATTTAAGAGATATAAAAATACCGACAAATAGACCTTAAAGATGTATATTAGTTATGTTCTGTAAAATTTTTTGATCGACGCATAATTTAAGTGTTGTTTCAAAGTTTTGCAATATCTGAATATTTTTTAAAGAATATTTAATTTTACATAACGTTTCTTTATAAAGTTTCTTAGTATAAAGCGAAATAAGCCTAAAAATTAAATATGTTTAAAATGCTTAAACTGTATTATTGACATTTGTATAGAAGCGGGCGCTTTGGAATTTTGTCTAGCATCTATTACATGAAGTTTTATATGTCCATCAGCATAGCCTCCTTCAGTTAAATGAAGGAGGCAGCGCTATCAGATAGATTATTGTTTTTGTTTTTACAATGTGACATATTTTCATAATAAACGTATTAAGGAGGTTACATAATAATCCTACAAAAATGGTTATTAAAATGATTTCATTTCGTGCGCGCGTGCGTATGTGCGGGCGCAGGAGCGTGTGCGTGTGCATGTGTGTGCGTATGCGTATGCGTATGCGTGTGCGTGGTGGAGTGCGTATACGTTTGCGCGTGCGTGTGTGTCTGTTTCTGATTTCTATCAAACATTTCTGAAACATTTCAAAGATAAAAAAATACCAATATGTAGACCTTAATCATATAGATTAATAAATTATGTTCTATGCAATTTTTTGATACGGCACGTAATTTAGCAGCAGACAAATTCCTAAGGTAGAATTTAAGTGTTAGTTCAAACTTTTTCAGTATCCTAATAATGATTAATTTTATAAGAAAATACGTAGATATATTTTTTAAAGAAAATTTAATTTTACATAACTCTTCTTTATAAAGTTTCTTAGTATAAAGCGAAATTTGTGTAAAAATTAAATAAATATGATTGACAATGATTAAACTGTATTATCGAAATGTTTATAGAAGCGGGCGGCTTCGGAATGTCTTTTAAGTCAGCATCTAGATGTCTATTAACCTCTATCATGATTCATGAAGTTTTAAACGTGTGTTTAACATGGATTATTATTTTTATTTTCAAAATGTTGCCTATTTTCGTATTGAACTTATTATAAAAGAGGTTATGGAATTGTCCTAAAAAAAATTATTATGAAAGCTATTTCATTTCGTTTAATTTCTATTTTGTAGGTTGGAAGGTCGTGAATGGTTCCACACCAGTATTTTATTCTACAGAAACGAAAACCTCTTTTTGTTGGCGATGACATATACTCATTTATATCGATAGTTATAGTGAAGAGTGTGCTGTGGAAATTACTAGTCGGAGTTTTCAGAGGAGACATGTTTACAATAGGAGCACAAATTCAAGTAATAGTTCAAGGTGATGATGAATAGCATTAAGAGTAGACCTAATCACGGATGTTACAATGGATCAGAAAGTGAGTACTTTCGAGGAACAAAGTTTTTTTAATTTTCCACCCTAGAAATCATAATAGAATAGAGTAGGGTAAGAATGGATGGAGGATAAGGAAAAGGCCGATTACCAAACTCAAAAAGTCAAAGAACCAATAATAAGGAGCCCATAGTAAATGTGGTGGCACCTCCACGACTGGCACGGATACACCTTAATGAAGAAATGTTGTACCAATTTTGGAGAGAATTTGAAAACAACAAATTTCTTTTAAATGAAGTGCAGTATCCTGCTCGCCAACTTTTAAGGAGGTTCTCGTAAAACACGTGTAGGGCTTCGCAACTTGTTCTCGGGCCTTCGCCCCTTGCCCGGAGATGGTATGGGAACCCTAACCTTATAAGACAAGTGTAGAGCTTAGCCCCTATCGTGAGCCCCCTTGGTGCAATTGTATGTGGTTCTAACTTAATCTTACAGCTGTAGGCCTTCGCCCCGTCATAAAAAACTGTATTCTAATAAGGAGACCCTAGGCTTGTAAGACAGGACTTGTATCAAGGTCTGCGCCCTGGCCCCTTTGAGTAAAAATTGATTTTAGCGCCATCTAATGGCGTATAGACTAATGAACATTTTCTATAATAGAAGTTGATAATGCACACCTCTCTCTCTTGCTGTGAAATAATAAATAATTTCTACCCTAATGCAATGATGCTTTATGTATAGGCAGATTCTCTCTTTCTAAACAGACACCACCTATACATTCGGAAAATGATATCTGATTTATTTGCATGTTCAATTACATGCACACAAAATTGTTTCATAGAAACGTGTTCGTTAACTGCTATAAAAACCCATTAAAAAGACTGGAAAGTAATAACTACTTATATATATATAACATAGAGTTAAATTAAATTAACATGTTTTTAAGAATATCAAACTGATATAATGGAAATAAAAGGCAAAAGGTTTTAATAGTTTATTATTGTACGTGAATTAACAATAACTACAAGTTTAAAATCCACAAATACGTACATACCAACTTTTTTGTAGAGCTGATCTTATGACGTCATCCTATAAGAGTAATAATACATTTTTAAAAATCTTTATCGACATTATATATATATATATATATATATTAAAAATAATACGCTTACCTTTAGAAGTGTTTTTTCCTTCAGTTGTACCATATGTTGAACTGAAAATATTTTTTATACAACGTGTCCACATGTAGTCGCACTAAAACACGTTTTATGAATGGCTGGATATAAACCAGCTATTACATCCCGATCATTAACTAATTTAGAAAGTAATACACAAAACCTGATTACAGCTACTCGTATTTAACAATTATGTTGTACTTACAGTCCGCGCGGCCAAAGAATGCCTCGTGTCGCGCATGGATGTTCGTGCATTCGGCCGCACTCATTAACGCAATAGCGACTGAAAGCATTACCAGTGGCGTCGGTGTCGCGTTTTCAATTATTCGTCACCAAACCACAAGAAATTTTAAAATATTTTATTTATTTGAATTACATGTGAACAGTAATAGTTTAAATATTTATAAAATAAAAAAATAACCATGTTGACAAATAATAAATTTTATATTTAAATTACAATGAACACAACAGTTTAATTGTTTATGAAAATCAAAAAAGTATAAATTCGATTTTTAATTATAGAAACAGAATAGGCTGTATTTTGAGAGTATTATTCAGGATTTAAAAATTATGATATTTCTTAGGCAATCAATTTTTATATTTCCATACACTTTGGGGAAAAGTTACTCAAACGGCGATAATTACCTACTATAATAATATTAAATACTACTAACAAATAAGTTACACAATCATTCATCACTAGACCAGCCACTTTCAGTTTCTGAATCGTCCTCCAAATTTATCACCAGTTTCTCGACTTGTACGTCAATCAGTATTTCGTTCTCTAAATATTTTTTTTCCTGGTCGATTACCTTCTTACAGCACTTTTGCCAGTTTTCTTGAATAACAGCCAGTAATGTAGAACTCATATTTCTACACTCGCTTTTAAATCACAGTTGAAAACGAACTAACTAATAAAAACATTTTTGAATATTTGCACAAAAATTTACTTTCAAAACAAATTTTGCTAACACACACACTTTCACATATGTACTTCACGTTATATGGAGTTTTACCAGTTGAAATTAATAGCAATGCTAACTAAACGATTTAAAATTTCTAATCTGAAATAAGAGTGAAGTAATCTAATTTTATTTGAAATTTCATAGAGAGCATCACCATCATCGCGTTTTTTAGATACATTCACCTCATCGTCTTCACCTTGAACGATTGTATTGTAACAACCTATAAAGCATCTAATAACCCCTGACAATTTTATCAGACACTATTATTACATGGACATGAGGTTATCCCTAAATTAACTGCTTTCAGTATGGCTCTGGAAATGCTGCACACTCTTCAAATCTTTCAGTTTGTTCGCAGAAGTTGTACCGTATTCATTTCCTTCAATTTTATCTGCATTTTATTTCGAGACTGTAGTACGTTTTCTAATACATAAACAGAATCTTCAATAGTGTGATGCGTGTAACAGCAAAACACGTTAGCTAGCTAGTTTCACCTCTATATTATTTTACATGCAAGCCTGACCTTATCATAAATACATCTGTCAAAAAGCTAATTAAACATAACTCCACGGACTGGGCATAGCAAGCGGCGTTTCCAATTATAGCTTTTAGTCAACACAATATTGCCTACAACTACATACAATCGACTATCATTGCTACAGCACGAGGAGCAAACGAAAACACGCACGCACGCACGTACGCACGCTCGCACGCATGCATTTTTAAAATATTTGTAAGTGTTTTGAAAGTAAATTTTTGTAAGTACAACATAATTGTTAAATACAAGTAGCTGTAATCAGGTTTTGTGTATTACTTTCTAAATTAGTTAATGATCGGAATGTAATTTTTGTTGTTTTTTTTTACCTGATATTGCTAACAAAAAATGTCGATAAAGATTTTTAAAAATGTATTGTTACTCTTATAGGATGACGTCATAAGATGAGCTGTACAAAAAAGTTGGTATGTACGTATTCGTAGATTTTAAACTTGTAGTTATTGTTAATTCACGTATAATAATAAACCATTAAAACCTTTTGCCTTTTGTTTCCATTATATCAGTTTGATATTCTTAAAAACATATTAATTTAATTTAACTCTATGTTATATATAAGTAATTATTACTTTCCAGTCTTTTTAATGAGTTTTTATAACAGTTAACGAACACGTTTCTATGAAACAATTTTGTGTGTATGTAATTGAACATGCAAATAAATCAGATATCATTTTCCGAATTTATAGGTGGTGTCTTATTATTTCACGTCATATTTAATTAGACTTTAATGTATTCAGTTTGAACTGTAATCTGGTTTCCGCAAACTGTAAGACATAATTTCGGTTGATTGATTGAGATTGATCTGGTTGAATCAATGATCGAGCATGATTTGTTTGAGATTGATTAATTAATTACTTGATTTGTTTGTGTGTGTGAGAAAGAGCCTAACGAGAAAGGGAGAGAGAGAAACAAGATAGAGCAAGAGAGAGAGAGGTGTACATTATCAACTTCTATTATAGAAAATGTTCATTAGTCTATACGCCACTAGATGGCGCTAAAATCAATTTTTACTCAAAGGGGCCAGGGTGCAGACCCTGATACAAATCCTGTCTTACAAGGCTAGGGTCTCCTTATTAGAATACAGTTTTGTATGACGGGGCGAAGGCCTACAGCTGTAAGATTAAGTTAGAACCACATACAATTGCACCAAGGGGGCTCACGATAGGGGCTAAGCTCTACACTTGTCTTATAATGTTAGGGTTCCCATATCATCTCCGGGCAAGGGGCGAAGGCCCGAGAACAAGTTGCGAAGCCCTACACGTGTTTTACGAGAACCTCCTTATTAGAAATACAACGTTTTCTCGTATAGGTAAAAGATCATCCGAACGTACTCAATAGCATATGACCATTTTAAAGCAATAGGATCGATAATTTTAATAATAATATCTTATTAGGGTAATTATGCAATTTCCAACATTGTATGCGTGTGCGTTTGCCTAACTTCCAGGGTACTGCTCTTAATACAACCAAAAGGACCTTAATTAGGGTTAAAGGTGACCATAAAAAATAACCCTAAGACCAACTCCAGGTCCAAGACCAACCCCAAGTCCAAGACCAACCCCTACATCTTCCCCTCACGTGAGCAGGTACAAAAATTGCTGTCAAAAAGGCTCTAATTAGGGTTAATGCTCGAAAAGAAACCATAGGGTAGAAAATACGGTCTCACACGTGGGCGTATAAAAATAATTAGGGTTGAAAGAGGCCTCCGAAAAGAAACCATAGGGGTGGAAAATACGGTCTCACGCGTGGGTGTGTAAAAAATTATGGTTGAAAAAGGCCTCCGAAAAGAAACCATAGGGGTGAAAAATACGGTCCCCCACGTGGGCCTGACCGGAAGTGAAAGGTGGGTTTTCCTCAGAAAATCCAAGATGGCGTCAAGTGTCCGTGTACTACTAATAGCGATGTTCTAACATCTTAAGCAGTTCTTACAGGTATTACCACTGACTGACGACGATAATAGTCATTGTTATCAAAACGTATAGATTTATATAATATATAAATATAAAAATACACCATTTGAAAACCCAAAAGGTAAGCAGTTTATTAAGACTTTCACCATTATCACTCATAATAAAATACTTATCTTTTTTGGGGTTTTTTAATGGTGTATTTTAAATTATACAATCTGCCACGGTGTTTACCGTAGAATATACTCGTCCAGGCTAGCAGTTGGTAATCTTGAGCAATTTAGGTGTGGGCGGCAGATATGCGGCAACTAAATAAATGTGGTTTAGAGCTTAAGAAAAAAAAGGTTAGCGCCACAAGTTTTCTTTAGATCCTAAACTTGAAAAGGGCATAAAAGAAACAATATTGTGAGTAAGTAATACTATATTTGACAAAACTATAAATGAATTTCTGTGAAATGTAAAATAAAGTTTCAATTTTGAATTGGTAATTAAAAAACATTCCTTTTAATGAGTAGTGAGTAATCAGAATTGGTTGCCAGTGACAGTGACTTGATAAGACACGGCAGGTAGAAACCAAGCAAAGCGTTTAAAATAATATATCAGTAAGCTGAAATAAAAAATTAATTTATGCATATAAAAAATATAGTCAACACAGTAATTCATTGAATCGATTCAACGTATTGATACTGCGACCTAAATAAAAAACTATAATAATGAATTAATTGCAAGCTACACAGGAAATAAAATTCAGTGTACAACTCTGCTTGCTTCTCCTCCTATACTCGGAATAAACAAAAAAATAACTTGACTTCCGGCAATTGAATTCGACTGTACTACCGTAAATGATTTACAAAAACATATTGTTACAATGGTACTGAAGGTATATCAAACAATAGCAAAAGTAACGTACATAAACAAAATGCGGTACAATAGTCACAATAATTTCAGAGGGAATGGTATTAACCCCCTTTTTTTCTTTTATAAAAATGATTCAAGATTCAAATTATGAATTACAACAATAGAGTTTTCAATTGAACTTAACGTGAAACAAGTGAAATTTTACAATTAAATCGTTATGTGAATCATAAGGATATATAACAAGAAAAGGTACGTAACCTCAATGTTTAATTTAATAATGTGAATAATAATATTAATTTTAGCGAACCAACAAAATGGACAGGATCTTCTTAAGATATAGGTTAACAACCATGGTTTCGTTTGTAAACAATATATTATAAACTGTAGTAATCTGACCTGTTGTAGTTGTTATGAAGAACAGAACGGTAAAGGTAGAATCGAGTCGCAGACCAGAGAAGATGGGTTGTTGTTACTAGTTACCAATCGCACCTTGTAATAAGGGTTCCGTCTGGATTTGTCGGTCGTAAATGAATTTGTCTTCCTTGATGTAATAATTAAATTATTGTTTGTAGCAAGAGACATGAATCGTGAATAGTTCACTGTTAAATGTGGCCTAAAATACATAAATGAAACAGGAACAATTTGAGCAGTTGGTTTAGACTTTACCTGAGTTGATAGGCGGCCAGACAGGAAACGTGTCAAGTATTATCCGAAACTTTCGAAATATAATTGTACAGGCAGGTAATTACTAAACTAATTAATATAAGCTTATTCAATTATTTTTATATGTGGATGCACGATTTATCCAGAATTACCGCTTCAAGTACACCACATGGCACGAATTTTAAATAGAACCAAAATTGTTGATAACAGAATGAAACCAGAAAATGCTCAAAAGTACCTAGAATGATAAAATTTGGCCTAGGGGTCAGGCTATTGAATTGGAATTCAAAATTGATATCACTAAAGACATCTATTATGCTAAATGTGACTTAAAATAATTATTTTTAAAAAGTTTACTATTCATGAATATATTGAAATTTATTGTTAAATAAAAATTAAACCGTTACATTTTCCTTTCAAGGAAGAAAATTCAATCAGAGAAAAAAAAAATTTTCTGACGAAAAAAAAATACACAACGAGAAAGAAGAAAAAAAACTAAACAACTAACTAAGTCGTCGGTCCTAGATGACCAGACCATATCACATGATTATGAGTGGAATTGTTCGTGAATTTTGCCTCCCCTTTCATTACAATTTATTATCAAAACTTAAAACCACGATAACACATAAAAAAACACAGCCAGTAATAAAGCTTAAGGCGGATTATAGACAGGATCATAGACATATGGTTTCAAGTCTTGAACATGCCAAACACCCTGAGAATTACCTTCTTCATCTTCTAGTTCATAAGATACTGACCCGAGTTTCTTTTTTATCTTAAAAGGTCCAACATACTTTGGAGCTAACTTGGCGTTGAAAGATGCTAAGGCATTCGATAAAACTTTATTCTTCCTCCACACTTGTTCACCAACAGTAAAACTGGTCGGTCGACGACGAAGATTGTAAGTTTTGCGGTTTTTATCAGACGAAGACTGTAATTTGGATAGTACCTGTTCATACAATTTTTGAAAACCAATCTTCCGATTTTGTACTTCGTTTTCGTTTATCGGATGCTCTGAACTACCAAATTTTGCATCATATTCCACCAGAAAGTACATGTTCTCGACCAAAGTTTATGAAGAACGAGGAAACCAGTAGTCTCGAACGAGAAGTACGAATAGCTAAAGCGATAGAAGTAATATTTTCATCCCAAGTTTTATGTGAGGATTTAATATATTGTGAAATCATTGTCTTCACAACACGGTTTACTCGTTCAACTGGATCTGCAGGGGATAATAAAGTGGTGTAAAGAAATTCTAACTTGATATTTATCGCACAGATTTTTGAATTCATTTGAACGCATCTGCACTCCATTATCACATATGATAATTTGGGGAACTGAGTAATTTAAAGATACCTTCCTCCACGAATTTACATAAATTCTAGCGTTTGCTGCTCGACATGAACAACAGAGGATACTTACTGAAATAATCCGACGCAACAAGCAAACTAACGTTTCCATGTTTAGAACGCGGAATGGACCAACAAAATCTAAACTAATAATCTGCCATGGGCGAGTGGGTTTTATACGATTACCCATGTGTCCAGAAGGTAATTTTGTTCAACTTTGTGCGCAGAACAAACTAAACAATTATTAATATAGCGAGCAACATCGCATTTCATTTTTGGCCACGTAAATCTATTACAAATCCTACTGAATGTTTTAAAAATGCCAACGTGTCCAGAAGTAACAGGATCATGACATTCCTTGATAATATGGTGGCGAAGTCTTTTGGAACAACTATTTTCCAGCTATCGGATTCGGATGACAATTCTGGTAGACGAACTTTAACGTACTTATACAGAACACCATTATTAAGACGAAAAGTAGGATATTTCAATGGATTTAACAACTTTAGTTTTAACTGAAGATACCAGTTATCGGACGTGGATAAGAAATTATGAGTGAAACAAAATTAATACTATCAGCAATCTGAACTGAGCGTGAAAGCATGTCGTACGACGTGTTCTTTACCTTTTCTATGAATAATGGTAAAATTATAGGGTTGAGTCTTAGAACCCAACGGGCTAAACGGCCTTGGGATCTTTTAAATTATGCAGCCACAAAAGACTATGGTGGTCGGTTATGACCGTAAAATGTACACCTTCTAAATATTGGCGACAATGCTCAACAGCCCAAACAACACTAAGACATTCCCTTTCCGTTGTTGAATAGTTTCGCTCTTGTCGAGTGAGCGATCTGGATAGGTATGCTATGACTTTCTCACCATCCTGGAACGATTGAACTAAACACGCTCCCAAACCATATGCAGAAGCATCAGTTTGTAAAATAAATGGGCGACTAAAATCGGGACAGCAAAGAATGGGTGCACTAATCAATTGCTCCTTGAGAAGTCGGAAAGATCCTTCGCACTCATCACTCCAATTATAAATAACATTTTTCCTAACCAAATTCGTTAAAGGGGCAGTGATTGTAGCGTAATTAGGAACAAAACGCCTATACCAAGAAGTGGTACCTAAAAATCTTCGAAGTTGTTCTAAGTTTTCCGGACTCGAAATATTCATAATAGCTTGTATCTTATCAGGATCTGTTCGCAAACCCTTTGAATCCACTACGTAGCCTAAGTATTTCAAAGTAGGTTTACAAAATTGACACTTCTCCCAACTAATGATAAGACCAGCAGAACACAGTCGCTTGAAAACAGTTTCTAAAATTTCTAGATGACGTTCAAAAGTTAATGAAGTAATGACGATATCGTCAAGATATACTAGTACATGAGGTTGCAAATCTGCACCTAAAACTGAATCGATAATTCGCTGCCAAGTAGCAGGAGCATTGGTTAAACCAAAGGGTAACCTCTTGAATTGAAATAACCCTCTACCCGGAATAGTAAAAGCAGTATATTCTTTTGAATTCTCAGAAAGTGGGACTTGCCAATATGCACTTTTTATGTCAATGGAGCTTATGAATTTGGCATCACGTAGTTGATCCAGTATAGCACTAATATAGGGTAGTGGATAAGCATCCTTCTTAGTAAGAGAGTTAAGTAAACGATAGTCTACACAAAACCTCTGGGTTCCATCCTTTTAGAACTAAAACTACAGGGGCGCTCCATGGACTTTTAGATGGCTCAATAACACCTAACTTAAGCATATTTTCTAGCTCCTGGTCAATCAACTGCTGACGAAATGGAGAAACTGTAATACCTCTGTTTAACGGTTTAGCATCTGGTAACAAAATGATTTCATGTTCGATATTGAGACGACCTAATGGAGAATTATTTGACATCGCCGATGTTTTTATGAGAGTCTCCAATAAATCTTTTTGTGAAGAAGTCAAAACCGACATATCTTGGACACAATAAATTCCGTTTACCTCAGCCTCAGATGCAAAATGCCATACATCATCTACTAAATTAGGGATTATGTTCATTGTCTTCCAAAAATCTATGCCTAAAATCAGAGCGTGAGGCACATCAGGTACGACTAACACATTCACCAACTTAATTGTATCTATCAGTCGAAAGGGCAAGTCTACAGAACCAATGCACGGACAAGACATACCATTAGCGATTCGAACAGATTCCATGGGTACACCGTGTTTCAAAGAAAACCCTAACCCCTGTAAAATATCCCATCTGGAGCCTATGATAGTACGACTGGCGCCACTATCTAAGAGACCTACTAACGGATAATCTAAACGGATACTTTCAAATATGGGCGTTGATCATTCTTCGCATGAGCAAAAATATATTCGAGCAGAATGGAGTGTTTGTTGACTAAATTATCTGGTTTGATCGCATGAGAACGAAAAGAAACAACGCTACGATCTCTCATTGTCTCCTCGATTCGTTTCCCGAGCATCGTGGGCAATCACGAACGGTAAAACCTTTTCTCCACAACGATAACAATATCTTTCTAGGCCGATCGCAGTGTTGGGAATCGTGACTAAACGTTGACAGTTCCAACAAGGACGCTTAAGTAAAGAAGATGTTCCTGCGGTTTCCGACGCAGACAGCGATAACGAACTACAACCAGATTCTACATACGCTAAATCAGGTTCAAGCAAACGAGTTGATTTACGAGACGGCGGTGGTGCAAAATTTTCTAGGGTTCGTTTTCTATTTTTAAAACTCTTCCAATTTCTAATAATTCAGAACGCGAATTAACCTTATGCAAACCTAATTGTGTCTGATAGAAAGGATGAATATTTTTTAAAATAATTTTTAATTTGACTGACTCGGATAATTTAATAGTAAGTCGATCAAATAGACTTTCCATTATAGATAAATAAATACCCATAGATTCGTTCGGTCCTTGGGTTCTTTGACGAATTTCGTCAAACAACCGATCATTATAATCAAGAGGTTGAAATTCTTGACGCAGTAGGACAACCAAAGATTTCCAATCATGAACTAATTTACGTGAAGCACGATACCAAACAAGTGCTTTATCAGAAAATAAATCACTAGCGGACAAAAACAATTGTTCTTCTGAGAGACCACGCGATACGTAATTCTTCCACGCGTTCGAGAAAAGAGCTTAGTGACATAAGACGATCATCGCCGTTAAATTTTACGTTCCATTTAAATACGTACTGAAACTACATTTGAATTGTTACTAGTAGGGTGAATAAAAGACGAAGACGCATTAGGCGGAATTTCCTCCTCATCTTCAGACGACGATTCTAGATTAAATAACATCGGTAAACATTCTGAGTCACCAATTGATCTTTCTTTGCGGCGTATCTTTTTTTCAAAATCGGACTTTAAATTTAAAATATCCACTAAAAAGGATGATTTAGTGGTTTTGTCGTCTTGAAACTATAACAGAGCGATTTGCTCTTCCTAAGACATGACTTAATTTCAAGTAATTTTCTTTTAACATTCTCATCACCAGTAAAGTTTTCAACAAGATCCTTTATTTCAACAATTCTGGATTGAATAGCATTAACGTCTTCTTCAAAAGTAAAAGGATATTTGGGATAATCTATAGAAGATCCTTCACGTTCCAACCGAAAAAGACTAGCAAGGTCTTCCTCATCTGTTCTACCGTATTAACTCCTGTGATACCTCGAATGGCAATCTCATAGCTTAATTCATCAGCCACAAGTCTATTAACCTCCATTTTAAAATAAAAAGTAACTACAGCAGATTCCACTCAAGTAATAAGAAAAAATAATACAGGTGAAATGTAAGTACGCACAAAAATGTTTAATAACAATGAACAATATGCCAAAATATCTGCCTAGGCCACAACGTTGGTCGCCACTAATTGCCACGGTGTTTACCGTAGAATATACTGTCCAGGCTAGCAGTTGGTAATCTTGAGCAATTTAGGTGTGGGCGGCAGATATGCGGCAACTAAATAAATGTGGTTTAGAGCTTAAGAAAAAAAGGTTAGGCGCCACAAGTTTTCTTTAGATCCCTAAACTTGAAAAGGGCATAAAAGAAACAATATTGTGAGAGTAAGTAATACTATATTTGACAAAACTATAAATGGAATTTCTGTGAAATGTAAAATAAAGTTTCAATTTTTGAATTGGTAATTAAAAACATTCCTTTTAATGAGTAGTGAGTAATCAGAATTGGTTGCCAGTGACAGTGACTTGATAAGACACGGCAGGTAGAAACCAAGCAAAGCGTTTAAAATAATATATCAGTAAGCTGAAATAAAAAAATTAATTTATGCATATAAAAAATATAGTCAACACAGTAATTCATTGAATCGATTCAACGTATTGATACTGCACCTAAATAAAAACTATAATAATGAATTAATTGCAAGCTACACAGGAAATAAAATTCAGTGTACAACTCTGCGTTGCTTCTCTCCTATACTCGGAATAAACAAAAAATAACTTGACTTCCGGCAATTGAATTGACTGTACTACCGTAAATGATTTACAAAAACATATTGTTACAATGGTACTGAAGGTATATCAAACACAATAGCAAAAGTAACGTACATAAACAAAATGCGGTACAATAGTCACAATAATTTCAGAGAATGGTATTAACCCCTTTTTTCTTTTATAAAATGATTCAAGATTCAAATTATGAATTACAACAATAGAGTTTTCAATTGAACTTAACGTGAAACAAGTGAAATTTTACAATTAAATCGTTATGTGAATCATGGATATATAACAAGAAAAGGTACGTAACCTCAATGTTTAATTTAATAATGTGAATAATAATATTAATTTTAGCGAACCAACAAAATGGACAGGCGATCTTCTTAAGATATAGGTTAACAACCATGGTTTCGTTTGTAAACAATATATTATAAACTGTAGTAATCTGACCTGTTTAGTTGTTATGAAGAACAGAACGGTAAAGGTAGAATCAGTGCAGACCAGAAGATGGGTTGTTGTTATACTAGTTACCAATCAACCTTGTAATAAGGGTTCCTCTGGATTTGTCGGTCAAATGAATTTGTCTTCCTTGATGTAATAATTAAATTATTGTTTGTAGCAGCAAAGACATGAATCGTGAATAGTTCACTGTTAAATGTGGCCTAAAATACATAAATGAAACAGGAACAATTGAGCAGTTGGTTTAGACTTTTACCTGAGTTGATAGGCCAGACAGGAAACGTGTCAAGTATTATCCAAACTTTGAAATATAATTGTACAGGCGTAATTACTAAACTAATTAATATAAGCCTGTATTCAATTTTTTTTTATATGTGGATGCAGATTTATCCAGAATTACCGCTTAAGTACACCACATGGCAAATTTTTAAATAGAACCAAAATTGTTGATAACAGAATGAAACCAGAAAATGCTCAAAAGTACCTAGCAATGATAAAATTTGGCCTAGGTCAGGCTATTGAATTGGAATTCAAAATTGATATCACTAAAGACATCTATTATGCTAAATGTGACTTAAAATAATTATTTTAAAAAGTTTACTATTCATGAATATATTGAAATTTATTGTTAAATAAAAATTAAACCGTTACAAATCTAAACGTTTCGATAACACTTACAGTTATCTTCGTCAGTAGTAATATTTGTTAAAAACTGTTAAAGATGTTGTAAACAATTTTGTCAAAGTTGTAAAATTAAAACATAAACATCAGCCTGCTATTAATATAACAGTTTGAGAAACGTATAAAGCCAACTATAAAATTAAATTTTAGTAAAGAATAACTAGGTCATTAAAAATTAAATATTGTTAAACTGCCTTAAAGATGACAAATCAGAACACTCTCTACGGCGAAAGCTAACAATGAAATTTGTCAGCCAAGAAACACATTTAACAAAATTTAATCAAGTTATAATGTAAGTGTAAAGTTGTGAAAAACTTCAATTTGAAAATGATAGAAGCATTCATAAATCTAAACATCACATCAAATAAAATAATCCAGTTAAATCTAACTAAGAGATATCTTTATCAATAAGTGGAAGTGTTATTAACAATGTAATTTTTTAATTTTTAATTTTAATCTTAATTTCAACTACTTATGTTAAATTATAGTGCTGTGGTAATTTAACATATAATTGGTAAAGCATTTGCTTCAAAGTCTAGGAAAAACACAGCAAAAAACCTAGACATACCAAAAGTTAAAATTAAAATCAAAATTAAGACGTATCATTATGCTTTTTTTTAATTATAAGATGCCAAAACCTATTTAAACGGAGATTTTCTTCTTGTCTATTAAAATTATTAGGGTGTTTATATATTTCAATAGCTTCACGTTGTAAACAAACATAATAATGAGTTTGTCTTGACAATATTTCCATATTGTCAAATTGAATGTCATGATTTAGATTATTCATTCTTTGCGTCTTCTATCAAAGCTACGTTTTGTGGTTCCGATGTACACTTTTCCACATGAACAAGATAACTTATACACTCCGGAAGATGATAAAGGGTTTGACACATCTTTAGGTGATCTTAAATGTTCTTTAATTTTTCTTGTAGGTTTAAGAATAGCCCTAATGCCATATTTAATTAGGATTTGTTCAAGTCTATTTGTAATATTAGCTATAAAAGGAAGAAAAGCAGTACCAACATTAAGAACTGGTGTTTCATTAAGGTTACGCCTAGAAGGTGTAATAACATTATTAATATCTGTAAGTGAATATCCATTATCTTGTAAGGATTTTGTTAAATATTTATATTCATCCTTCAAAAATTCAGGGTCACAAATTCGTTTTGCTCGATCTACTAAAGATTTAATTACACCAATTTTTTGACGTGGATGGTGGTTGGATAATTTATGAGGGTATCTATCAGTGTGTCGGCTTTCTGTAAACCTTAAAATATAGTGAATTATTATTTTTAGATATTAATATGTCACGAAATGGTAAACTTCCATTAGTTTCTTTTTCCATGGTAAACTGAATACCATTTATAAAAACCAAAAACTCATGCAGTGCTCTTCTCCATGTCTCCAAATAACAAATGTGTCATCTACATATCTATACCAAACTGAAGGTTTTTTAGGTGTATTTTGTAACGCTAATGTTTCAAATTTTTCCATGTAAAAATTAGCTATAGCAGGACTAAGGGGACTACCCATTGCTACACCTTCAATCTGTTCATAAAATTTACTATTCTACTGAAAATAAGTTGTAATAAGACAGTGCTGAAAAAGAATGGTTATGTCCTTTGGACATAACAATAGCTTCTTTTAGAGGCACTTTTGTAAAAAGTGAAACAACATCAAAACTAACCATTATATCACCCTCTTCAATTTTGAAACTACGCATTTTTTCAACAAAGTCGGCAGAAATTTTAATGTAATGGGGTGTTTTTCCTATATGAGGTTGTAATAAAAATGTAAGATGTTTTGCAAGGCTACCTATATGTAGGAGAACCAATTGCACTAACAATAGGCCTTACAGGAAGGTTTATGAATTTTTGGTAAACCATATAGTTTTGGTGAAATAGAGTTAGTTAGTTTCTTTTTTATTTCTTCAGGAATAGATGATAATGTAATCAGCTCTTTAGTTTTTAAAAGAAACTTTTTTGTTGGATCTTTTGGTATTTCACGATGAGTTTCTAGTCCCAACAATTGTTCTATCTTAATGTTATAATCGTTCATATTTAATATGACAGTTGCATTACCTTTATCTGATTTTAATATTATTATACTTTCATTGCGTTTAAGATCAAGTAAAGCACGTCATTGACGAAAGGGTAAGTTGCTCTTTGGAGGTTTTGTTTTACGTAATATGTTAACGGTGTTATATCTAACTTCATTAGCAGCATCAAAAGGTAATAATTTAATGGAGTTTTCGATGTTGAAAATTATATCTTCAATATAAATTAAATATGTTAATGTAGGGTGGCCCAAACTTGCGTCCGCGGGCGATACCTCCCTTATTTGAGGGAATAGAAGAACAACATTTTGGAGTATAGTAGAAAGAACTGAGGTGCATATTTTAAAATTATTTTAGGTTATACAGGGTGTTTCACTTATACAGGGTGAACCATACATAGACTTTTTCAAATGTATGTTATTTCAAATTTGGATTCAGCTCACTTCGGCCATTCTTTCAACATAAGGTTTGATTATGTTATACAGGGTAATTTAGAAGATGTGATCATTTTGAAGAAAAATCGTACCTAAATGGATACCATGTATCATTTCTAATAAGAAATATTCAAATGATTTTTTTAATAAAATATATTTTGTAACACAGACACGTTTTTATGTTTTAGGCCCAATTTAGTTGTAAAATGATTAAACTAATTTAAAATTAAATGTTCGAATTGAGCACCGTTAACAATCTGACTATAGTCAAGGCGATTAACATATGATTTTTGAACGTTGTCGATGACATCTGCGGTAATGTTTCTAATTTCTTGGCGAATTCATACTTTTAAATTTTCTAAATTTTAGATAGCAAATTCTTTGTCTACGGATATGGGAAATTTTTAATTTGCAATGTGTATTGATTAATAAGTGAAGTTTGATCTGAAAATATTATTAACGCGTGGCAGAATTCATAACAAGCGAAGTTACACCCGCACACACGTAATAACGCGGCTACTATTATTAATTTTTTTTTTATTCAAAAAATTATTCAAATTGTACTTCCTTTTACACTTTTAAGCTTGTAATGAAGTAAATAATCACCTCAAATGGAAAAATGATCTCCTAGAGATGTAATTTCCACCATAAAAAGCAAGAATACAGTGTTAGTGTTTTTCACGTATTATTGGCAAAATTAAGTAATCCAAATACTATTATTCTAGATTGTACTCCTGAAATCAATAAGATAGAACAAATGAGATTTTTAGATAGATATGTGTCTATTGACAAGTCTAACCCCAATGATATTATCATTAAGATTAACGAAAGCTTTTAAAGCTTTCTTCCTGTTGGAGATCGACAGGACAAAAACTTTCAAATGTAATAATTGAAAAACTTACAACATTGGGTTGAAATTTGCACGATATGAGAGGTCAGACCTATGACAACGGGGCCAATATGAAAGGTAAACATTTTACTTGCCATGTAATATCCACTCATTTAATTTAGTCATCAACGATGTGGCAAAGGTATTTTTAGAAGCTGCAAAGTTTTTTTAATGTTTTTACTTTATTAGCAATCCAGCTGATTTCTATTTAACACAACCGCATACAATAATTGAGGTATTAAAACTCATTAATGCTTTATATGTGGCTCCTAACCTCAGTATTGCCTTAAGAATCTTTTTGACCTTTTGCAAGTAAGTGTAGCAAGTGGAAAAAGGAGCTTTTCTAAATTGAAAATAATTAAATAGTATATTACCTAACGAGCTACGAAAATGGTAGATATCGCACAAGTGGGAATTTTCACAAGAGGGCGTCAACCCGAGTGGGAGCATCCCACGAGTGCGGGATAGACACTTTCGTGCGAGCTTAATGTACACTATATTTCCTATGACCTCCTTAATGTTTTATTGATCACAAATTAAACAAGTATTTATTAAAAAATCATAATCATGTCCAGCAAATAGTGTACTTCGTAATTATTATGAATTTAGAGACGATTACTTGAATATTTAAACTTGTCAAATCATAAAAGTTAAATAATTTGAAA
Source organism: Vesta saturnalis (assembly GCA_036346205.1). Lineage (NCBI taxonomy): Eukaryota > Metazoa > Arthropoda > Insecta > Coleoptera > Lampyridae > Vesta > Vesta saturnalis. Next base: position 1,013,088 of record JARFJB010002004.1, on the reverse strand, counting down.
TCATTACGGTGCTGCCATGAGCTTGCTCATATTATGTGTGTGAATAGCAGTAAGAGTGGCGACTTTGATCGCGATCGAACTCTCTGTCAGGCCGCTGACAACGATAGTTGCTACGGTAATTTATAGAAAAGCAATGCGAGAACCGATAGTTACTAAAGTAACTTATAGAAAAGTAATGCAACAGTAAAAGGTACACGTGTTTTTTTACTTTCGAATCGAGTACAATGAGAAAGTGAAATGTACTAGTGTGCGAAAGTATTATTTTCTGTACGGTTAATTGTGCGATATGAATCATTTTCGTACATAGTCGTAGAAAAAATTTCTTACTTTACACAACCACCCAAAATCGGCTAAACGGTTTGGCTACATTAGCTACAGGACATTACTTAGCAGAAAAAATTAATCTTAAAAATAGTATTCAGAAGTTTGATAAGTTAAACGTAAAGAACACTTAGTTTTTTTACGAGGTTCTGTTGTTATTTTTTACAGTATTGTATTATGTAAACAATACACAGTTCTTAAATATACAAAATTTAGTTATGCTTAGCGTCCTTTCTTTCTAGTATGAAAAGGAAAAGGTTACGTATTTCATTCCCTCCCCAAGGGAGAGGGCGGCTGATCGAGCTTTCCGTGCTCCTTCAGCCACAATCATGGATTCCCAGCATACATACATACATTACGTATACATGCATGGTGGGATTAAACATAGGTGTGGTCAGGATAGGATCGGAAGGAACGGAGTTAGGGTTCTGAGGGGGAAAATACTACCCCAGTATTCGCCTAAGTAGCCGCACATAGTGCGCATATACGCAGTGACCACGTCGCTACATGTGTATGAGGAAAACCCCCTGAAAAAAACCATACAAGGTAGACGGTAACGGGAATCGAACCCATCACCTCCCTAATGCTAAGCAGGTCGTGTCACCACTACGCTACCAGCTCCTTTCTAGTATAAAAATTGTTGAAATTTATCATTCTTCGGTGACGTTTATGTACCGGGCGGTAAAACTGCTAGCACCGGATAAGATAATAATACTGCAATAAATGCTCTAGTAATCACATTTCTCTAGTAGCACCAACATTTTATACAATACTATATATAGTATAAGCTTTATCAAATTATACAACTACCTACAGTTACCTCAACACTTGTTTACATGCAACAAACAACAAAATGGTAAATTATTGTTACACATGCCTAAAATCAATAATCATTCCATAGTGGAAATAAAATGAATGCACAAGATTAAATAATTCAATCTCTTTTACAATATGTGCACAATGAAAGTAGGCAATATCGTCAAAACAACCATGGTGATTTATTTCAGGTCTAAACCTTCAAGTTAGATAGGCGGTAATATAAAGTTAGATGCCAAATTAGGAAAAAATCCAAAGTCGGGCAAAATTATCGTTTTGGAGTTATCGAAAGCGAGAGCGAAAGCGAAATAGAAAGCGAAAGCGAAAGCGAAAGCGAAAGCGAAAGCGAAAGCGTAAGCGAAAGCGAAAGCGAAAGCGTAAGCGAAAGCGAAAGCGAAAACCACCACGAACGCAAATGATGAACAGCCAATGATGTGCTGCCACGTTTTAACGAAACACATATTTAAACTGTTATTTAGAATCTCTATTATCTGATTGTGATAAAAAGTTTTAAATCAATAATAAACCTTTTGTGACTTATTTTTATTACGTGGTGCACTATATCTTGATCTACTGGCGGAACACAAAAGTTTTTATTCGAACTCTGTGTACCAAAAACTCAGGTATGTCCCGATGATTCGACAAAGCACACGGTTGCCTCTCCGGTATGTCACATTTATTCGATAAACCATAGATGTGACCCACCGGTAGATCACGCTTACTTGATAAAACAGAGGTGCAACTCACCGGTGGGTCACAACATTGGTTACCAAATTATAAACATACACCTGTACCTACAAGCATCAATCATATTGCCTAAGGTCCTATTGGCAGATTATTGCACCCATTTGCATCGATATCTTTTAGTATAATTTTAAAACAGAAGCCTTCACGCTTAAGGGTACGCGCAGTCTGAGTCCAGGTTGTATTAGTTGGACAACTAACGTCATTTCAGCTATTTCGTACTTTACTGGAAACAATTATCATTTCATATTCTGAATCGGATAAACACAAACCGTATTTTTTAAGTATTCAACACCTTGTGCGTACAGTGTGCAATTAGATAACTAATGGTGTAGTCCAACCTTAGAGTGATACCATTAAAATGAGTCATACATATTACATAGGCACACAAAAATTTCAGATTCATACCAACTTAAAAATTTCAAGGCCAAATTGGAAGGTTGATTGGGGAAGTACGTGGAGGGAGGATGTGTCTGTGCCTGTGCGCGCTTATGCGTGTGTGCGAGTGTGTGTGTGTGTGTGTGTGTGTGCGCGGGTGTGTGTGTGGGTGGGTGGGTCGTTGTGTGGGTGTGCGTGTGCACTAGCTCAAATACACGTAACCAATTTTAATGAAGCTTTTTTGGTTAAAATCTACTTATACCAAGATGCTTTATAGAAGGCATTAAAGTACATTGTGTGAATACCTCGAAACTATTGAAAAAGCGAGGGACCATTATTAAAGGTAATTAAATATTAAACAAGTTTCCTCAACGAAATATTTTGTAGTGCAATTGTTGTGCGCTAAAATATCAAGAAAGTTCCTAACGTAGCTTTTGTCTATATCGGAAAAAGTGTCAACCAATAACAAACACTATAAACATTTTTTAAAGATTTTTATGTTTTTTTTTTTTTTTGTTATGAACGAATAAGTTCTACATACATAAACACAAAATTTACATCGATTGGGGATTGAACCTTGGTGGCGCAGTTGGTTAGCGCGGTACTCTAGCAAAGTACAGGTCGTAGGTTCAAATCCTACTCGAGGTAAATTTTTTATTTATGTATTTAATAAAATTAATAATAATTTTTAATTTTTTAAAGATAATTTTAGATAATTTTCTGTTGTAAAGTTTTTAATATGAAGCAAAATAAGCGTTATAAATTAATTTAAACATCTTATGTAGATAGTCATGTCAAACTGAAAAAAAAACTTTCAGTATAACTTCGATTTTCATACTTGACGAACAAAGAAAATAAATGAAGTACCTATACGCCCACAGTAGGGTCACAGGCTTCCAAGGCGTTGCTTCACCAATGTGTGTAGTAACCTATTCTTAATAATTTAAAAAGACAAAGGTTATTATTTTAATGTGACAAAAACCACCTTTTTGACAATGATATAAAATGTGAAAAACTGTAAAAGGAAAGGTTCGATATCATTCGATTGTGCTCAAACAAAAACATTACCTGCCTGTTTCTGCAATAACGGCAATTGATATACTTGTTAAGCTATCGTTAAAGCGGTAGATAGGTTTCTTCTTAATCCATAAAAGTAAATTCTCAACAAGAACGAATAAAAGAAAGTATGGCCATGTCTGAAAAAAAGAAAAGTTTAGAATGTTATTCTACTCCTTTAATTTTATCTAATATATCCTATATTTTTTTAGCCAATACATTTTTTATGTATTTCTTTTCATTGCTAAGATTTAAATATCTTGGTCCTAATGTAACACTGACTGAAGTTTAAAAATCCTCAGATTTTATAAACTTGTATGTAAATTCTAAATCAATACAGTTACTGTGCGGTAGGGGTGAGTTTTTGACAGATTTTTATACCCAACGATTTGAATGTTACTAATGGATAAAAACAATAATAATCTAATAAGTAGAACTTTTGTAACGTAAAAAAGGCGCGTAAATAACATTTGGGATTTCCAAAGGATCGTGTTTCTACGAAAAAATACGGCTCCTTTAAACCCATACCAGATGTGATTGTTAAACTCGTAGAATTGTAAAGTAAACTTAAACGGCAGATACGACCCATTTGTCTTGAACTCAAACAGGTAATCATTTTTGCAACAACAATGAATTGTAGAGAGCTGATGAAATAACTTATTTTATCCCACGCCAGCGGGGAGTATGAAACAGTCATTAATACATATTACTTTATTCAGCAATCGTTAAAAAAAAATTCCTTGTAAGATGTAATGTAAACCTCCTTTTCAGCCTTAATATTCTACAACGTCATAGGTGGAAGGCATGTATACCCCATCCCGCCCGGTGCAATTCCACCACCTTTACCACGGGTTCCTTAATATTGGTGCTCCAATTTTCTGAGCTCCGTAAGAGCTGCCGGTCACTTTTTCCTCTATTCCTTATCTACTCACCAACACGCACTTGCCAAGCGTGGCGTTTTAACGGCTAAACCCTTAAAATGACGAGTTCTAAAGCAGACGCTATACCCCGGGTGCGTAGGGCGAGGCACCCACACTATCACATCGATTCGTCGATCGGTCCCAATGATTCTGAGGGGAACAAAAATTCGTCAACGCCAAAATTAAGACTAAGAAGAACAAGATCTGCCAGGAATAAAATTCTGCCCCATCCGGATGCCCGGGAGGGCAGGACTCAAGCGACCTCGGTCATCGAAAGTGCCAACATCCAGATTCATTACTGCAACATACGTGGTATCAGGTCGAATCTTAATGCTGTTCACCAACACCTTGAACAAGTTCAACCGAACATTCTGCTTCTATCAGAAACACAAGTCTCCCCTGGAAGCACTGATTCGCCTGACCTGCAATTTCCCAGATACAACCTCCACTCTAACTTTCGCCTTAAGGGCGGAGTTTGTGCGTATACAAAGGACAACGTAGATTGTAAAAGGACGTCCACTTTGGAAAACAACAAATTTGACGCGATTTGGTTCAAACATTATGGGCCCCGATTTGTAAAATTCTACTGTTGTTTGTATAGATCTCCCAATTATAACAACTTCCAAGAACTTTTTGATTAACTTAGTCTGAAAATAGACTACCTCTTATCACAGTTTCCATCTTGCGATATTTCAATTTTGGGAGATTTTAATGTCCACAATTCCAATTGGCTTCATTTTTCATCTACTACTAATCCCGCAGGTCATAGTACAGAAGTATTTGCTGTATCCTGTGATCTCACAAAAATCCTTTCCGAACCAACAAGAATCCCTGACATCCCTAACCATACTTCACATCTCCTGGATCTATTCCTTACAACTAACCCACTGTCTATAAAACAAGAGCCCTTTCCCCACTTGGTTAACCAGACCACTGCCTAATCGAAATAACTTCCTCTGTACCCAGTCCCACTGTTAACTCGAAAAACAGATAGAACTATGTGGTGTTTTAAATCAGATAACTAGAGCGAACTGCTTTAAACATTCCTCCTCTTCAAACATTGATCTTTCAATAACTCAAGTTATCCTGATGGGTAAAAACAGAATCGTGTAGGTCATGCCCGTTCCCAACCCTGGTTCAATAGCATGCATTATCGCAAAAGCATAAACTCTATACCAAATGGAAATCAAATAAATCTGTCAAAAATCCCACCAACTATATTGCCGCAAGGAATACTTGCAAAAGTATCATCACCAAGGCCAAAAGGATGTTTGAAGAACGTAAATACAAAGAATTAGTCTCATCTCCTTTGGGTGGTCGTAAATTTTGGTCATTAGCTAAAGCGTTTCCTCCCATGACGCCTCGCAACGGAGCTGTAGTAGCGGATTCTGCTGAAAAAGCCAACCTCTTTGTCGATTACTTTGCATCAAATGCATATCTCAATGATTCTGGTAAAACTGTGCCGTCGCCCAAATCTACCTCATACGCTATTAAACCAATCCACTTTCGTTACAGGATCCTGGTGTCAATTATCAATAAACTTGACTCAAACAAGGCGACTGGCCCTGACGATATTCCAGTTATCATCCTTAAAAACACAACCCCGAGCTAGTACCTGTATTGTCCAAATCCTTATCGACCTCTATGTCATCTGGAGTGTTTCCCTCATAGTGGAAGTTGGCAAATGTCCAGCCTATTCCTAAAAAGCGAAACAAAACCGATCCCTCAAGCTATCGACCAATAGCTATCACTTCCATTCTGTCGAAAATCATGGAGGAAGCCATCAACCACCAACTACTTTCGTTCCTCGAGTCCAATAAACTCTTAAACAACCACCAGTATGAGTTCAGACAGAGTCGTTCAACGGGTGATCTTCTTTCATATGTCACCCAACTTTGGAATAACACATTAGAGAGGTCCAGTGAAACAGTCGTAGCCGCTTTGCATATTTCAAAAGCTTTTGACCAGCTTTGGAACAAGCGCCTACTTGCCAAGCTCACTTCGTTCGACTTATCCGATACGTTCATCAATTGGATATCTGCTTTCTTGATAAAAAACGTATACGCGTTGTAGTCGATGGCTTCTTTTCTGAAGAAACTACTTTTAACGCGGGAGTACCTCGAGGATCAGTGATAGCTCCCACACTTTTCCTGCTCTACATTGTAGTTCTTCTCAGTTTTCCCCCAACAATAAGTCTAAACAGAACGTTACGGTTAAAATGGCAGCGTCAATCAACAGTGACTTAGAACGTGTCCTCGAATGGGGAAGTAGTAATCTACTCACATTCAACGCCGTAAAACGGAGTGTTGCCTTGTACCCGCCAAGAAAAACCAAGTATTTCCTGCTGTAAATATGAATGGCTTAGAACTCAAGTTTTCAAACTCTATTTCTATGTTAGGAATGTCCGTATCATCGAACCTTTCATGGGTTGACCACCTTTTGTCAGCCAGCAAAACAGCTGCCCGTAAACTGGGCTTTCTATATGATCTAAACAGTCGCAACAACTCCTTTTACTGTATAAGGCTCAAATTCGACCTCATCTCGAATACATTTCTCACCTCTGGGTCAGTGCTCCCCAATACTGTCTGACTTATGACCTACAGCCTCTTGAGCATAGAAGTTTCGGTTCTTTCCAAGTTCTATTGCTATTACTATGGAACGCGTGCCTCCTAAATACTATATTCGTTAAGAACATTCGGTTTGCCCATTCACACCATAATTACGCACTCAAAATTTCATCGTGTCACACTAAACGGGCTCAATCTACATTTTTCCACAAGGCGCGGTCATCAAATTGTGGAATGCACTACCCAGTTCCTGTTTTCCTCCAAACTTTGACTTAAGTCAATTTAAGGTAGCCATTCATAAACATTTCTCGGAAGCCTAACAATATCCCTACACCCTCCCAGTGTCCCTGAGTGCTTTAGCACGTTAGGCATATCTTAGCCTGCTCGGGAATACTATAAGTAAAAAAAAATACAAATAAACCAACGAAAGTGAAACTTGGACGTATTCTTTTCAAAGCTATTAATTATGAATCTACCTAATCATAAGGTCTGTACGTGAAGTACCATTTTATGCCATTACATGCTGTGCATTGTATATCCATTTTGTAAAATGGATAGTACTCCATCCGTACAATTTGCGTACCTCTACTTGTATTATGATTGACACAGGCGCTTTTATGAAACATGATGTTTGTCACCATTTGTTGCCTCTCATATGGTACTGCACAATACTAAACAATATAAACATAACCTTACAAATACTAAATAAAATTAACAGGCTTTTAATGTTTAAATTCTGCTAAATTTATTCGAAATTACGCAAAGAAACAATTTGGTAATTGAAACGTGTATAAGTTTCTCTTGTAAATTGTGTACTAGGTAACAGTCGTCAGTCACATATTATAATAAGTGATCAAAGTGATCACCACCATTATCGACATAGGCATCCACTCTCCTTTTTATGCTTTGAAAAATTGACTCCAATTGTTATTGCGTTATTATTTGTACAGCCGCTTCTATAGCTGCACGTAATTTGGTAAGTGTATGCAAACGATTTCTATAAATTACATTTTTCAAATGACCAAATAGAAAGTAATCCAAGGACGTTAGATCCGGTGACCTTGGAGGCCAAAGGTTTCTTCTAATCATTCGGTCATCAAGTACTACTGTACAATTCTTGTTGTTTCTACAGCTGAATGTGCAATTGCGTTGTCATGCTGAAATAAACCCTCTTACAATTCGTCATCATGAAGTTGATCAATAAAACTTGCAGCATAGCACGATAACGTTCAGCATTAACAGTATCGTTAAAGAATATTGCTCCAACAATTCGCCTCCGCGACATCACTATCCACACTCATACTTTAAGAGGATGGAGCGTAACTTCCTGATAGACATGCGGGTTTTCTGCACTCCAAGTTCGATAGTTTGGAGAATTGAGGTAGCCACTGAAGTAAAACCATGCCTCATCGGAGAAATAACTTGTCCAACAAGTTGTCGTCTCGTAGATATGTATTGGACCAATTGCAATAATTTATACCCTTTTGAATGTCGGAAGGATGAAGAATTTTGTACGGATAGAAATGTAATTTTTTCTTGACAAATGTGTGACATGTTCCATATGACAAGCCAGCTTGTTGCGCCAATTGCCGCAGTGGCTTGTGGAGACCTTGTTCAAAACAAGTACGAACATCTTCTACAACCTACTCATTAGCAGGTGTGAGAAGGTCGTACAGGAAGCGTTGCTTCTGGAAAATCTTCCAGAAGCAACGCTTCCTGTATTATTAAACCGCTCAATTATACGATAAACATGGCAGCGTATATTGTAGTAATCGGCATCACTGTCAGGATAAGCTTTTCGAAATTCATCTATACATAAGCGAATTGAATATACCCAAACGGAAATAGGACTGCAAAAGAAATTTATTCTCTTCTAGAGAAAAAGGCACAAGGCACAATATTACACTCTGAAATTATTAAACATGAATTTGTTGTTTAAAATGTAATTTATATACCTTGTAATTAAGCTTGGTAGCCTTGAAGAAGGCTGTTTTGTAAAAAGTGAAAAAATGGGAAATAATCGTGGTAAAAAACAATGTGTGTGTGTGTGTGTGTGTGTGTGTGTGTGTGTGTGTGCGCGTGTGTGTGTGGATGCGTGCGTGCGTGTTTGCGTGTGTGTAAGTAGGTGCTGTGTGTGTGTGTGTGTGTGTGTGTGTGCGTGCGTATACGCGGGTGTGCGTGTTCATAGACTGTTTCCAGAGTTCTAACAACTTTTATATGACAGGATATAAAATTGCTTCAGTTTATAAGCTGTAGTCCGATTGCTATGAAATTTAGGAGTTTTGTTCGTATGCCTGTATAGGTTTTTGCATTGCTTATTTCTTTATCTGAAGAAAGTGGACAGATGGGGGGTGATTGGTAATCTCCAAAAGAGTTTAACCAATTTTAATAAAATTTGGTATATAGGGACTTTTGGGCAATGGGAATGTTTTAGCAGTTTTTTTTATACCATTAGGAAGCACAGAAAAGCTCACTGAGAAGGCTAAATATTAACCAAATCTGTGGTAGTACAAACAATGCAAAACTTTTAAATAAGTAAACAATATAATCACGAAAAACGGTAAGACTTTTAGAGAGTGCCATATAAGTGGGCTATGAGTCGCCTTTCGAGCCTTAAGACGGAAGGACAGTTCAAGCGTATTCTTTTCGGAATAATTTCAATTTTCTCAGGCTGCATAAATTCCTATTTTGTTGTAGAATTTCTGAAAAACATTAAAACTGCGTTTGGGAAAACTACGGTTCTACGGCTGAGTCCAATAATCTGATATGATAACTGTTTTCCATAACATACCAAGTAATCGTAAACATCAATATTTGTTATAGTCCGATTAATGGGCATTTTCAGAATCGGAACTAATATGATAAATTAGAAATTTGCGTCGAATAGTGAACATAGGCGAAACCATAAGTATATCAGAATCGTAGAGATGTCCACCACATCCGTTACTTAATAATCAATTAGTGTTAGTACCTGTTTTGCACCGTTAAACTACTTCATATCCGGTAAACCCTGCTAAAATTCCATCGTTTGATCATTGAATAATAGTTGTCATTTGTTGAGGAACTATATAACTTTCCCAAAGCAGTATCATAAATAATTTTAATGTTTTTCGTAAATTCTACGACAAAGTATTTGTATGCTAATTACTATATTTTGGGTGTTTCCATGTTTCGTGTGATTATGTGTTTGGACGTTGAGTAACCTGTTTCTTCTTGTTTCGTGTTTGATTATTTAGTCGATTGCTAGTTTTCTCAATAGCGTATTTTTATGTTTGATGTGGTAGTACTATAGCTTAAAGTATACCAAAAAATGGTGCTAATATCGTTTAAATTATACCAGAAGATGGGGATGCAAACTGTATGCTAACTTTTAATTATACCTATACCTACAATAATACGCTACATTTACTTCTAACCATAGATAGATAACTGTAGCGAATTGAGCTTTGATGCTCTAAGAGGGGGCGATAGAGAAAGAGAGAGTGCCCAGGTGTCGGAAAACGAGAGTTCGGCGGATCCCCACTTGGATGATTCCTGCGTGCTAAATGGTGCCATGGCGGGGACAAAACTGTTACAAAAGAGAGCCCACACATAAACGCAGATGGTGGGTATCCCAATAGGGCACATGGAAATTATATGGCCGAAAGCGGAAGCAAGATTTCGAAAAACCGAAGAGGTACGTTTAAATACACGACTAAACTCGGAAACAAGACGAAAGAAAACCAAAAAGGGACCCTTTAACTAGATGGCTGAAAGTCAAAAAGGCACACAGAAGATGTTAGACCTAAATACTGGATTCTTAATCAAGATGCAGTACCAAAGATGTTGGAACCAATTTCAAAATGTTGTACCACTTTATGATATGCAACCCACAAGGTGGTTCATAAGAAAGATGACACAAAATAGGGGCTTAATACTGGTCTAAAAAGATGGTAGATGATGAGAAAGTGACCTCCAAAGAACTGTATAAAAAAATACGCCGCAGAAAGAAACCGATTTCTATGTCTTTAAGAAACCATTAAGGGGAAACCCTCATGTTATTAAAAAGGCATTAAATTCCCTCAAATGGCACTGTTCTACTGATAATTCAGTTTGGTTGAAAAAAGAATTGTTTTAATAATGGTACATAGAGCGTTAACGCTAAAGGGACTTAGATATTTCTGTGACCTTTTTCTTTTTGCAGATACTTTAAAAACTAATAACTCTACAGCAATTAACTGGACGCGTACAGGTATGTTTGAGTAGCTAAACTTTTTTAACATTACTAAAAATGACATAAAAAGATGTTTGAAAACAGTAGTTTGTTTCAAAGCTGAAATTACTTATCGTACAATGCTACTTACAAAATTACATCAGATCAGTTAAGGTCCTATTTCCGAAGATCCGTAATACATCCCGGTTTAATAGTGTTTTATACTTTTAGAGAAATGGGAACACGTGATTAACACAAAGAGGTTTATTTACCTTGAATTTATCGAACACACTATACTATCTAAAATGTGTGTTTACAGTGTGAATAAAAATCAACAATTCTTATACTACTAAGCAATAATTGTACAATTTTCTGCATTTCCTAATTGGTTTTGATTAAATTTGCGGTCTATAATATAAACATTACAAAATAGGTTTGTTTTTATAAATATACGTATTGAGGTTATTAAGCACAAATCTCATATTTTAAGTAAATATTTTTGTTAGTCATAAGGTAACTACATTTTTATATCATTTATTATCTTAGGCAATCAAAGTGGTGGTCTAGGCCAGAAAACCATGTCTGTATTTAGACAGTGATAAAACTGAGATACAACATTAGACTTTTTATATAGTTTAAAAAAGTTATAATTATATTAATGTTAATGCTTTAATAGACAATGAATACCAATAAATATAATCACTACATAAAACTTACTTTAATGACGAAGTTAGGTACGTCGTCCACGTTTGAAAAAGAAGTTGGATTCATAATGTAAAACATTTGCCCTAATCCTTTTAACATTTCCTTGGAATAACTTGTATTTATAGTTAAACTTGCGACTCTTTCAACCATGTTATTGTGTCAACCGTATAATACACTTTACATCAGGACTCTTGCCAAGTATATATTTATATATAATTGATAATCCTACATTTCTGTGACAGTAAACGCCTTATCAGGAGATACTTATCTTTAGGTCGATTATAATACACGGTTAAATTTGTTGTGGACTAAAAGTGTGTTTATTTCTAAAATTTCATTGCGGTGTAAACTAATATGTATTACAGCAAGATCCTTTAATTTAATACTTTTTTTATTACAAATCAAACAGAAAATCTCTAACCATAGTAGCAGATGAAATTTTTAAAGTCGTTATCTAATCAATTACGTGTTTTATTAAGTTTATATACGTTATTATGCATTATTTACTTAAATTACTTAAATTGCAAAACTTTCCTAACCTTACCTATTTGTATTTTAAATAGGGTGAACTCGCCAGTAAGCCGAACACTGCCCAGTGAACGGACGAACGACATTTAAATTCAAATAATAACGAAACCGCCATTTTAAACCGGCGACAAAATGTGTAAAGTAAATTAAAGCACTTATTTTTATAATGTAAGTTTTAAACTACCCATGTTATCAATATAGCTTAAACTTAATAATAATCAGTATTATTAGGGAAACTGTGATTGTTTACTGCTAAAAAATGTGTGTATGGAGACTGGAATATGACTTTCAATAACATTGTAGTATTCGGACAAGTGTCCGGATACTGGTAATTTATTCACAGTATATTCATCTTCGTCCACTTTATTTAAAATAATGTATCGTGTCTCATCTGTTTAGATTTAGTTAACTTGTAAACTGTGTATAAACCAGTCACCGGACAGATGTTTATGACATACGCACGTAGAAAGACGTTTATCCTAAATGTCGGAATATAATGAATAATAGCCGTTTTTATTAACTTATTTTTTATTAAATTAGAAAAGGCGCCGAATTTCAAGAAACATGTCGACTCTCTAGTGTACGTACTGGACTGTTTTAAGGAGAGAGTTACCACGGATACGATATCTCGCATGGGTCCAGATCCGGTAATAAGTGAAAAGCATGAAGAAAAAATAGTTAAATGGTTGACTAAGCTGACAAAATGTGGTTTGCCTGTAAAAAAAGAGGCGTTATGAGATGTTGTACAGAAAATTGTCGTCGATGGAAATTTAAAAACGCCTTTTAAGAATGGACAAAAATGATTTTCCAGTTTTCTGAAACGGCATCCAACAATTAAAATGAAATCCGTAAAAACACTACATTCTTCTAGAGCAAAATTAACCAAAGAATTTATTAAAAAAATGGTTTACTGATTTGAAAGACTTTTTGCAAAAATCGGGAGCTGCAGACATATTAGAAGACTCCAGTCGTATTTTAAATGGGGACGAGTCTGGTTTTAGCCTCTGACCTAAAACAGGTGAAGTTTTGGGATTGAAAGGACACAGTATGTGGTGAAAAGGCGCAATGAAAAAAATACTTTGACGATGTTGGTCACATTTACTTCGGACGGAAGAATATGTCCACCCGTTGTCGTGTTCCCCTGGGTACGACCTCCAAAAGCTGTTGTTGACAGTATACCTGAATCACGGATTTTGGGGAAATCTGAATCAGGTTGGATGCGTTCTAACGTATTCTACGAATTCGTTGCGAATGGATTAAATATTTTTTAGGTACATTAGCAAGTACCTTTAATTAGACTAATTTACAATGCAGTTGCCCCAAAGTACAAATTGTATAGATTTCTGTATTGCTGATATGTTTTTAGAGACTAAAATATATTTATGTTTGTTTTTACTTACCAAAGACACCTTAGTAACGTAAATTTTTTACCCCTATGTTAGGTACTTACATGAATTTTTATCTTTATTTTTTTACTTTATTCTGCGTTTATGACGTCACTGAGAGGTTTTTTTTATTTATATGGAATCATTTTAATTTATTATGTTTTTTTAGTTTTCAAGAATTCTGTTGTTTTTACTTTCCATGAGTATATTAAATAATTATTTCTTTTCATTTGTCCTTTATTTTTTATTACATCATGAAAAAGTTTTTCACAAATTCCAATATATATATATATATATATATATATATATATTATTAATTATATTTTATTTAAAATTAACTTTTAAAGTACATACAGTAAAAGATTAACTCGAGTGGGACTTGAACACGACCTCCACTTTTAGAGTGGGGCTCTTCCATCTGAGCTATCAGAGGCAAGTCACAATCGATTCAAACTTGAACTGAATGTACTTCTAGTTACGATGTATTATAATTATTATACACAGAATGAAGGATCACAGTCAACTTTTGTGAATGTCAGACCGCAATTCGCTAAGGTTTCTACATGACAACACGTAACTTTTAAAGTACATACAGTAAAAGATTAACTCGAGTTAAAATAAAATAAAATACCATTAATGATTATTAAATTGAACTTCTGTTCGTTCACTAAACCAATTTCTATAGTTACTATACAGTTATACAGAAATAAATTAACAATCAGTCACGTGTTGTCATTGAGAAACCTTAGATTGCGGGTCAATGACATTCAAAAAAGTTGACTGTGATCCTTCATTCTGTGTATAATAATTATAATACATGAATGAAGGATACATACAGTTCAAGTTTGAATCGATTGTGATTGCCTCGATAGCTCAGACGAAGACCCATTGCAAAGTAGGTATTTCAAGTCCACCGATTAATCTTTTACTAGTACTTTAAAAGTTAATTTTAAATAAAATACAATTAATGATTATTAAATTGAACTTCTGTTCGTTCACTAAACCAATTTCTATAGTTATCTATTACAGTTGCATACAGAAAAAAAATTAACAATCAGTCACGTGTTGTCATGTGAGAAACCTTAGCGAATTGCGGGCTCACATGACATTCACAAAAAAGTTGACTGTGATCCTTCATTCTGTGTATAATAATTATAATACATGGTAACTAGGGAAGTACATACAGTTCAAGTTTGAATCGATTGTGACTTGCCTCCTCGATAGCTCAGACGGAAGAGCCCCACTCTAGCAAAGTGGAGGTCATGGGTTCAAGTCCCACTCGAGTTAATCTTTTACTGTATGTACTTTAAAAGTTAATTTTAAATAAAATACAATTAATGATTATTAAATTGAACTTCTGTTCGTTCACTAAACCAATTTCTATAGTTATTTATTACAGTTGCATACAGCAAATAAAAATTAACAATCAGTCACGTGTTGTCATGTGAGAAACCTTAGCTAATTGCGGGCTCACATGACATTCACAAAAAAGTTGACTGTGATCCTTCATTCTGTGTATAATAATTATAATACATCGTAACTAGGGAAGTGCATACAGTTCAAGTTTGAATCGATTGTGACTTGCCTCCTCGATACCTCAGATGGAAGAGCCCCACTCTAGCAAAGTGGAGGTCGTGGGTTCAAGTCCCACTCGAGTTAATCTTTTACTGTATGTACTTTAAAAGTTAATTTTAAATAAAATACAATTAATGATTATTAAATTGAACTTCTGTTCGTTCACTAAACCAATTTCTATATATATATATATATATATATATATATATATATATATATATATATATATATATAGACAGGTATGCAAAAACATTATTTCGGGTCTGACTTATAATAAGCTAGAAAGAAACCCAATAATCGTTATATGAGTGTGAGAGAGATAATTTTACCGGTGTTGCCACAAAATATGAACTACTTAAGTCTCCTTCAATCTATCTTCCACATTTCTAACGAAACCAAAGCAATTAAGATGATGTTGGGAAGGCGCGTGTTCTCTGAAACTATTAAGTAAATACTTTACACTTAAACATTAAATAATAATACCTCAAACATCGAAGTTTATTGTAATTGCGATTTTATGACATGGTTCGATTACTACTCGTAAGAAGAACCAAGAAGAAACTTACAAGAGCTACAAACAAGAACATTTACAATGATAGGTATAACTTAAGTTTAAGGTTTAACTTTAGCATTATAATTCTTATTGAAAAACCAACTATTTTTAAAAATGAACAGAATACACTTTTTTGAAAAGTCTACTTTATAAGATTTTCGAAAAGACCTCCACCTTGCACAAGGCGGTAACACAATCTGTGATAAAATTCAGTTCGGGTGTTTTCTAACATTTCTTGGGTGATTCTGTTTAAAGAGTCTGTAATTTTGACACGAAGTTCGTCCAAATTGTTAGTACGTTCATGCCTGTGCCCATAAACTTGCTGGGATACGTATCCCCAAATAAAAAAGTCGTTCGGTGCATATCAGGTGAGCGAGTAGGATATTTAATAGTACCTTTTCCACTAATAATACGGTTAGGGAACGTAGTTTCCAAAAACTCTTGAACTCTTATTGCAGTATGATCAGTACAGCCATCTTCTTGATATCAAATGTCATCACAATTTATATTGAGGCGTTGAACAGCTAGAACTATCTGGTTTCTCAACAGTTCTAAATATTTATCCGCATTCAAGTTTCCGTTGATAAAAAATGAATCAATTATGGAATTGCCTAAAATTCCTGCCCACACATTAACTTTTTGCGGATATTGTGTCCAGTAAGGAATACTAATGTGTTCGTTTTCCCGAGAGTAACCAACAGCGACAGACGGATTGTGATGGCCATGTAAGTTAAAAGAACACTCGTCGGTAAACATAATAATTTCAATAAATCTTTCGTTTTCATTAGCCCGATTTATCATATCTTCACAAAATTCCATACGCTTTTGCTGATCTACTGGAAAAATTTCTTGTGTAGTTTACAATTCAAGATTCAAGATATTGCGAACTGTTCTTGGTTCAATATTCATTTCTTCCGCAATTTTTGTACTATTGCACGGGAAATTAGTTTCTGCTAAACTACACACTGCAATTTCTTGGAGTTCGTGCTCTTCGTTTAAGTTACAACCAGTATGCTCACCCTCATTACAATCAATGCTACTGCATTTTCTACAATTATTTAAACATCCACATCTTTCAAATTTACAAACAGTACGCATAATCGTACTTTCTGATGGAATTAGCCTGTTTTCAAAGGAAAAAAACAAACCTGCCTATTATTTTTTGTGCAGTGCTTTCTGAATAATACCACTTAATAATCTGTATTTTTTCCTCAGTGGAATACATGAGTATTGTGTCGGACTTGCAAAAACACTGATTTTCAATTCTCGTTGACAGTAGCTTTTAAATATATCATTGATACTGGTCTACTAAAAAGACGCATGTATGGCATCAGCGCTTTTAGTTTGTTGTGTGTATTCTATCTCACTCAGCACGTGAACTGATTGTACTGTCTTTGTTTTACTTATTATAAGTCAGACCCGCGATAATATTTTTCCAAACCATATATATAATATATATATATATATATATATATATATATATATATATATATATATATATATATATATATATATTTAGAATCTACCCACGTTCTATGGCAATCTTTGTTATTATAAAAGATACAAAGTCGGTTAAATTAGCAAAGTTGGGCAGAATTACTTCATAATTCCAATACTGACAAGAAAATTCAACATTGTTGCCAGCTTTCTAAGATATCTTAAAATAACTAAAAATCGTCCAAATTTTCAATCGGCTATATCTTTTTTAATATTCAAAATACGAAAAAGTTATAAGAGAGACTTTTGATAGCTATTTTTACTATTGGACCTCGATTTCCCATCCAATTATTAAAACGTTCCTGTAAATAGTTACCCACAAGTAATCCATTGTGTGCTGGTGCCCCGTTGTGTTGAAAATAATTCAAATTTTGAATTACGTTCAACGGAAGGTCGTCCAAAATTTCTTCAAACGCGTTTCGTAAAAAAGTTAGATATCTTTCGGAATTTAAATTGTATTCATAAAAAAACGGCCCAAGGATTTTGGTACCAGTAATACAGCACCAAACGTTTACTGAAAAAGCATATTGATCTCTCCTCTCAACAGTAATATGAGGATTTTCTTGGGACCATTGGATATAATTTTTTTCTATTGAACATGCCGTTGTTTGAAGTGTTGCACTCGTTCGCAATTTCATGAAGAAATGTAGTAGGTTTAAATTCGACGTAAGCTAAAGCACGTACTTCTGTTTCCGTGTTAACATTAATTTTAAAATTTTGAGGTTTAGTAAAAGTCCCACATTTGTTTAAATTCGATTCGAGTTTGGCAAATAATCTCACATCGGGTTGTCTTCTTTCCATATAAGGTTGAAGATGTAATTCCGAAGCAGCATTAGACACGTAATAGCAAAAGAGCATATCATTTCTTTCTTCAGAAGAATAAGCCATTAATAAATTAATATTCACTATTTAAGTACGAAGTACAACTGATTACAACAAATAATTCAATATCTACTATTTGACAGTCAATCAATGCAGAGTTTTGTTTTTAATTGTCACAGCACACCACGGCAAACATTGCATTGGTTTAGTAAATACTATAATTACAATTTTTTGAAAATTGTATAATACTAAACATACAAAGCCATACATTTTTGAAATCAACAAAAAATAAGCCATCGAATGACTCCACAA
Source organism: Vesta saturnalis (assembly GCA_036346205.1). NCBI lineage: Eukaryota > Metazoa > Arthropoda > Insecta > Coleoptera > Lampyridae > Vesta > Vesta saturnalis. The sequence continues at coordinate 994,717 of JARFJB010002004.1, read as the reverse complement.
CCACCTATAGTTACCATTTAAAAAAATGTATGTTTGGGTTATAGCTCGAAAAATAATTACTAAAAAGTTTTTTATTCACATTTTCCCATTTTGTGTAAAAATAGCTATCAAAAGTCTCTCTTATAACTTTTTCGTATTTTGAATATTAAAAAAGATATAGCCGAATGAAGATTTAGACGATTTTTAGTTATTTTCAGATATCTTAGAAAGTTGGCAACAATGTTGAATTCTCTTATTGGTATTTGAATTATCATGTAATTCTGCCCAACTTTGCTAATTTAACCGATTCTGTATCTCTTATAGTAACAAAGATAGCCACAGAACGTGGGTAGATTCGACACCCCGTGTGTATGTGAGTGTGAGTGTGAGTGTGTGAGTGAGTGTGTGTGTGTGTGTGTGTGTGTGTGTGCGTGCGTGCGTGCGTGTGAGTGCGGTGCGTGTGTGTGTGTGTGTGTGTGTGTGTTTACGTGTGTGTGTGTGTGTGTGTGTGTGTGTGTGTGTGTGTGTGCGTGCGTGCGTGCGTGCGTGCGTGCGTGCGTGCTTGCGTTGTAAAAACCTCTTTTTTGTGGTTGTTTTAAAAAATACATTGCTTTGGGATTGTTCTTTTTGGGTGTAATATTTCATAAAGAGTTATAGTTTCCTTTCTTAAAAAAATTGGATTCTGATTATTATATCCGCGCAACGCGTGACAACTTCTTGAGGGGAAACATTTAGAGGAGCTATTCTGAAAGCCGCTATATTTTTTCACTTGCTGCTGAATGTTACAGCAAAAAGCATGGTTTTTACCTAATTTTTATATTTAGTGCTATCAGATTTTGATAGTAAGTTATATTCTAATTCATTATATTTTAAATTAAAAACATTTGTTTTTTTTAGGCATTTTTTTAATGCATTCTTTTAGAATGCACACTTTTGCACTTTTATATGGCATTTTTATAATAATTATTTTTAATGGCACTTATAAGTCACTAATTTACTATTCTATTATTTTTCTAATTTAAATGGAAATTTTTACTTGAATTACATTTTACAACGCAAGTTCTACATACTTAAACTTCAAAGAAATTCAATAAATTTATGGACACAATACATTAAGGATAAGTTAGCAAGACATTGACCTCACCAAGTTCACCATTCTGCTTCATAGTTACCAGCAGTAATACAGTTTATGTACCGAACCGTTCAAAGGTAATGATTTTTTATATACTTTTAGAATAGTAATAAGACTTCTGATTTTTTAACCTTTTCAATTAGATATGTAATAAACTTAAGTATATCATGTTATTTTATTTCCATTTTGGTAAATTGTTTATTATTATTCATTAACTAGGTTTTGTTGTTCCTATAATAAATGACAACATGGCGCTCGAGATTTCATTTCATTATATTTTCATAATTTTTTATATTGCATTTTTTTTATTAATTAAGTGCAGTGAAAGCCAACGGCAGTAGCGATTGTTATTTGGTATATTTTTTATTAATTAAAATTATTTGATCAATTGCAAATTGTTTATTACAGTGGCGTTTTATTTATTACATCATCGCTTTTATTTTAATGTTATAAGTTGGCCCAGTTATAATGCTATAGCGTGCGTGCGGGTGAATGGGTGGGTGGGTGGGTGGATGCGTGAGTGCGTGGGTGCGTGCGTGCGCACGTGCGTGCGTGCGTACGTGGGTGGGTGTGGCGTGCGTGCGTGGGTGTGTGTGTGTATGTATATATATATATATATAGCAGCGTGTGGAGGATTTCAATTTCCTATACAGCGATCTCCTAAACCGTAAAAGATACGGAGTCGGTTAAATGGGGAAAAGGATTAGTGTTTTGACGCACAACACAATGATTTAAAGAAGTTCAAAAATGTCTGACTAATTCCGGAGATAATTCCACAAAATCCGAAAATTGTCAATTTCTATTTTTAACTCTAGTGGGATTATTTTAAAAGATATCAACTTCCCGTGCAAAAATTTCATTGCCACGTTTTGTCTTTCCAGGACTCCCTAACTTATTTTTTTTTAATACGGACCTGGATTTTTTTCTGTAATTTTTCATAGAGTATATATAGATAAACACATTGATATAACATACTTGACCATTCCACTACGTTTCGTCTATGAAAAATAATCTTTTTTGTAGATTCTTATGAGCCCTTTTATTGTTAAATAAAATTAAAAGGATAATATTAAATCCTAACCATTCAGTACAAATTTTAAAATAAAACAATGAAACTTATATTTAACAATTTATTTTGAAACTTAATAACAATGAACAAATAATAATAAACATAGAGAAAGTAACAAACTAACAAAACAAAATTAACAACAACTAATAGTAAATAATGACAAATTAAGAAATAGATTATGTATTACCGTATACAACAAAGTTAGAGAAGATGTTCAAAGTGTCTTCCATTTTCTTGAATGCATAGATTAACCCGGTTTTGACATATTAGTCAAAGCCCTGTTAATAATTTTTGGAGTAATCTTTTCGAATGCCTAAACTATTCCCTGACGAAGTTCGGTAATTGTAGCTGGCATAGTTTTGGCATAAACTTCGTTAATTATAATACCCCAGAAGCAGTAATCCACTGGTTTTAAACATGGCGATTTAGCTGGCCAGCGTATTGCTCCGTGGGTACCAATCCATGTGTTGGGGGATAACATATCTAGATATTGAGATACCATTCTAGCGTTATGGGCAGCACATCCGTCTTGCATGAAAACTTCATTTTACACCTTGTGGCGACTTTCATCTAAAACCTCATCAAGTAATTGTAAATGCGTCGGTTGGTTCAAAGTTCTATTTAAAAAGATTGGTCCAACTGGTTTATTATCAATGACCCCACACCATAAATTTTGGCTGAAGCGCACTTGTGGTCTAACTTCTTTTTTAAGATGTGGGTTGTTAATGTCATAAAAATGCCGATTTTTTTAATTGAAAATCCCACTGTTCGTAAAAATGGTTTCATCTGACCATAATGTATCGAGTGGCACTTCTGAATTTCTTCTTATGGGGTTATTTGAAGTTTAAGGTTTACTCGACAGTTACCAATTCTTTACAGGAGTTACGGGAAATAATAGTGAATGAATGTCGCTTAATAACTCCAGAGATCTTGATAAATGTGCGAAGGGAATTTAAAAAACGGCTTTACTTCTGTCTGGAGGTGGGCGGTGGACATTTTGAACATTTAATATGCAATTAATTGTAATTGTAATACTTCAAGTTTATTTAAATGGCTCAGATTTCGTTAAAAATTTATTAGTTAGATTAATATTAGACTAATGACAAACGAGAATGACGCAAACATGAAAATATGTCCCCCTTAAAACAAAAATCGACGTCTTCCGGCTTTTTTAGGTAAAGTAAATTATGTGACAGATAATGGAATATGACTCACTCTGTATATTTCTTTAATTTTAATTGTAGATATATGAATTATATAGTCAAGTGTGTTTTAAATATAATTTCCTATATATAAGAAAACTGAAGATTCTATAGCTGATTTTATGTCGATTTAACGTAAATTACCTTAATACCTTAATACAAAAATACTTCCTAAGAGAGCTGGAGCTTTTGGAAGATGGCGCCCTAACATTGGTTTAATTCAAATACCTTCAAAATGGTTTCCCTTTAAATGACAGCGTTCTGTACATTTATTTAGTGAAATACGCCCAATCGTGAATATGATTTTTTAGTTGTACTCAAAAAACGGTGCATCGTAGCGGCTTCAGACAAGAGTATCATTGTTTTATGAAAAAATCGAGATTTTTTAAATTTTATGTAAACATTGCGAAATGTTGAAACACAAAAAACTTATGAATAACAATGTCCAATGCCCCGCCCAAACGAGCCGCTTACCGCTTACCCTGTCACCAAATTTTCAAAATTATAGTAAGTTTGGTTTAGCAGATGAACAAGCTAAGTTTGACATACCGTTCCATAGCACCCAGGAACACTTAAGAGGATGAATAGGGATATTGTATTGCCACGAGATGCCTATGAACGGCTACCTTACATTTTTCCATATCATAAGTGAGAGGAAAACAGGACTGTGAAGATCATTCTAGAGTTTAGAAGCCATGTAGAAGAATGTGGATTGCGCCCGTTTGGTACGAATGGACGTACCGAGTATTCCTAGCAAAGGTAGACCGACATGGTATCAAAAACTCGTCATTAAGCAGCGCAATAGCCATTTATATACTGATAACATAAAGAAATAACTGAAACGATTCTTCTATGCTCAAGAAACTGAATGTCAAAAGTAAATGACTGATAATTTATAAGCCTAATCGCCCTTTTGCCATTTCAGCCATATTGACTTGGTATGAAATAGAATAAAAAAGAAAACCGATCCTGTTTCTACGTAACAGTAATTTAAATGAACTATATTGCTTGGTAAGTGAAATAACGTTTTTTTTTACTCTAATTTTAATTACACTGTCAGTCCCTAGCGTTTTCAATTTATATTTTTTTTCTATATTTCTCAAAGCGTATCCATTTCTTCTGTTATTTAATTTAAAATTGGTGAGACACTTTTTGTTATCTTAATCTTTTTGGCGTTTTATGTATGTCCGAAAACGTCTGTGTAGAACGAATTTTAGGGGTTTTGTTACGGAGTAGGGGTATGAAAAGTTATTTATTAACACACCCGCGGTGTGTATGCGCCCTCGTGTGAAGGTGTGCTTATGCACACAGAACACACTATACATTTATATTTAAGTTTACGTTTACGTTTGTCATTTTAATATACTATTTATACAACTGTTTCAGAAATAATTGACAAAAACTGCTAATAAATCTCCCCACACCACCATCGATTTTTTCCAAATTCTAATCAGCTCCACGAAAAATGAAAGCAAACATAAACACGAGATTTCATTCTGGAGTTATAGTGAATACTAACATACATCCATACACACACGCACGCACACACACACAGACACATACACATACACACTCACAAAGTCACACACATGCACAAACTCACGCACACGCACACGCAACTCTCATACATACGCACACGCCCAGCCCCACACTCCGACATTCACACACACAGCTTCACACACTCAGACACTCACACACTCACACACTTACACACCCACACACCCACACACCCACACACTCACACACTCACACATTCACACACCCACACTCAGACACTCACACACTCACACACCACACTCACACCCACACACCTCACACACACACACTCACACACACTCACACACTCACACCCACTCACACTCACACTCACACACACACACACACACACCACACCTCACACTCACACACTCACACACCCACACACACCACACACACACTCACATCAAACACTCACACACACACTCACACACACACACACTCACACTCACACACTACACACACACACCACACACTCACACCACACACTCACACACCCCACACATCACACTCAACACACTCACACACATCACACCCCACACACTCACACACTCACACCTCACACACACACTCACACACACTCACACACTCACACCACACACTCACACCACACACTCACACACACACACCATCACACACACACTCACACACACACTCACAACCCACACACTCACACACTCACACACCTCACACACTCACACACACACCACATCACCACATCACACACTCACACACTCACACACTCACACTCACACACCATCACACACCACACATCACACACTCACACACACCACACACACACACACACCTCACACACTCACACAACTCACACCACACACACACACACTCACACATCACACACACACTCACCACCACACACACACACACACCACACACTACACACACACACACCACACACACACACTCACACACACACACAACTCACACACTCACACACTCACACATCACACACACACTACACTACACACTCACACACTCACACACCACACACACACCACATCACCAGTCACCACTCACACTCACACAACACTACACTACAACCAAATACACAACTTACACAACACAGACTAGACCAAACACACAACGCTCTAGGCACACATAGCACACACATACTACCACACTACACACACTACACACTCACACAACATCAAGCTCAATCAAACTTTCGCTCAAAGTTTAGTGTTATTTCTTCTTACCTTTTCATTATGAACGTATTAAAAAATAGAGGTTGCATTATAACCCTAAACGATTTATTATTAAAATTAGTTCATTTCTTTTTAGGTTAGAAGGTCGTGTATTGTGCCATACCAAAATTTTAAAATTATGATGAGCCGCAGCATTTATTTGCCAAAGGCTTTCTGTCAACACCAACAAACACCATTTCTATAGAAAAGACACCGCGATCCCGGTTTACCAGGTTTAAATACACTGGATTAAAAAAACTAGTAGAAAAACGAGTGGCGTAGCCACGTGTTTCTTAAATAATGGATTCTTCAAGGTCTTGCGAAACACGTATTTTATACTGTATTTTGTAATTTGCCGTTTTCATGCCGTTTTTAATCGAAAATGTTTACTTTAGTTGAATTAGAGATTTTTGTGGCGGTTGATAATGCACAGACATAGGCACAGATACAGACACAGACATAGACACAGACACAGACACAGACACATACACAGACAGACACAGACACATTCACAGACAGACACAGACGCAGACGCAGACGGAGACACAGACGGAGACACAGACACAGACACAGACACAGACACAGACACAGACACAGACACAGACACAGACACAAACACAGATACAGACACATACACTGGCACAGACACAGACACAAACAAAGACACAGTCACAGTCACAGACACAGGCACAGACACAGACACAGAAACTGACACAAACATAGACACAGACACATACACAGACAGACACAGACGCAGATGCAGACGCAGACGGAGACACAGACACAGACGCAGACACAGTCACAGTCACAGACACAGACACAGACACAGACACAGACACAGACACAGGTACAGACACAGACACAGGTACAGACACAGACACAGACCCAGACACAGAAACTGACACAAACACAGACACAAACACAGACTCAGCTACAGACACAGGCACAGACACAGGCACAGACACGGACACAGACACAGACACAGACACAGACACAGACACAGACACAGACACAGACACAGACACAGACACAGACACAGACACAGACACAGACACAGACACAGACACAGACACAGACACAGACACAGACACAGACTCAGACACTGAAACTGACACAAACAGACACAGACACAAACACAGACTCAGGCACAGACACAGACACAAGCACAGACTCAGGCACAGGCACAGGCACAGGCACAAACACAGACAGATACAGGCACAGCACAGACACAGGCACAGACACAGGCGCAGGCACATGCGCAGGCACAGGCACAGATACGGACGCGAGCACCGACACGGACACGGACACGGACTCGGAGACAAACACAGGCACGTACATAGTCACAGACACAAACACAAACACTGACACACCCACAGGCACGCACACACACCCACACACATAGCACTGAATTCAATAAAACTGTTTTCGCTCATAGACGTTTTAGTGTTATTTCGTCTTACCTTTTTGTTATGAACGTATTAAAAAATAGAGGTTGCATTATTACCCTAAACGATTTATTATTAAAATTAGTTCATTTCTTTTTAGGTTAGAGGTCGTGTATTGTTCCATACCAAAATTTTAAAATTATGATGAGCCCCAGTATTTATTTGCCAAAGGTTTTCTGTCAACGCCAACTAACACCATTTTTATACAAAAGACACCACGATCCCGGTTTACCAGGTTTAAATACACTGAATTAAAAAACTAGTAGAAAAACGAGTGGCTAGCCACGTGTTTTTTAAATAATGGGTTCTTCAAGGTCTTGCGAAACACGTATTTTATGCTGTAGTTTGTAATTTGCCGTTTTCATGCCGTTTTTAATCGAAAATGTTTACTTTAGTTGAATTAGGGATTTTTGTGGCGGTTGATTATGTCTTAATTTTAAAAGTGAAAATTTAGTCGTCGTCGTTTGTTTCATTCAAATTCTGTCACAAAACACGAAAAAGGAAGATAATCAAGATATTCTTGCATGAAATATGTGAAATTGCCAAAAATACGGTTGCGAATTTGCTCAGATCAAAGTTTTACACTGGACGCATCCCGTTTTTTACACATTTTGTAGGAGTGACATGTATGACAATTCCGGATCAAGCAGTGCCAACCTAAACATTTTGTAATTTGCTTCCATTTTGATTCGATAATAGACATATTAAGATACGTGACGTCATCATCTCCGTCGTCATTATAGCCATTCATTCACGAAACATTTTAAGAAAAATTTTACGTTGGCCAAGCTTGATCCGGAATTATGTCATGCATGTCACTCTTACAAAATGTCTCAAAAACAGGATGCGTCCAGTGAAAATTTTTTATGTGAACAAAATCACGACTGTATTTTTGGCAGTTTCGCGTATTTCATGGGACGTGCATGTAAGATTATTTTGATTCTCTTCCATTTCCGTGTTTTGTGACAGACCTAAACAAAAGGCGACTAGATTAAATTTTCACTTTAAAAATTAAGACATTACCAACCGCCACAAAAATCCCTAAATCCACTAAAGTAAAATTTTTTGTTTAGAAACACCCATAAAAAGGGCAAATTACAAAAAATAGCATAAAAACATGTTCTTAAAGCACCCATTCCTTAAAAAACACGTTGCTACGCCACTCGTTTTTTTTTTCATACTTGAATTCTTGCTTCAAGGCTGGTCTTATGAAACTTGTTTTTAAATGTACTATCACAGTATAATAATAAATACAGTAGAATTACTCTAGGAGTAGGGGTCAGACTGCGCACATCATAGCGCACCTCAATTCCGCCACGTTTTAAGTTTAAGTCATTAGCGTGGTATGGATTTATTTCGGTGTAAGGATTGACGTAGGCAGTGCAGAGTGAAAAATTATTAGGTATTGTAATTTTAACCTAATTTATATTTAAGTGTGTAATCAGTTTAGTGTACATATAAGTTTGTTAGTATTCGGTATTTAGTTATTAAAGTAGTTAATAAGTTAATATAGAAAGACAATAAGTAACTATGATAAACAATCGTAAACCGGGCGGTGTTGTTTGTGCAGCAACAAACTGTATAAATAAAAGTTGCAATAGTGAAATGCGGTTTTTCAATTTCCCTAAGGATGAAGAAAGGTAAGACAACTTTGTAATATTTTTTTTTCATACGTACATTATAACCTTAAAGGCAGTCATGGGATTATATAAAAAACAAATAAAAAAAGAGTAAATGACGCTTCGATCTAAGTCACTTTATAGTCCCTATACATATGTAATAATAAATAATACTTTACAGGGCATGGACATGGCTAATTGCATGTGGGCGAGCAGACTTACTTCCGAAAATAAAAAAAGTAGGTAGCTATTGGTTATGCTCACTTCATTTTGAAAACAAAATGTTTACGAACGTCGTTTATAAAAATCGTTTGCTACCAACAGCTACGCCAACCAAGTTTTTCTTCATTGGAAGGTTCAAGCAGCACAACAATCAACGACCACACTTACTGTCTTAATCCGCAAAGCCCGGGTAAGTTATGTTTTTGTGTTTTTTATGTAGGTACCTACTGAAAATCCATAATTATGCATTACTTCAATAATTATGTGTAATTGCATAAATATAAATAGCCCTAACTTTTACGCGTACGCCAGGAGGAGGGGTTAACGAAGGAAGTGTAAGGATGGGGTCTACGTATTGCCGGGCCAGGGAGTTTAAAACGTGAGGTATATACGACCGGCATGGTATTTTGCGGTATTTCGTACATTGCGAATCCTATTGTCGCGCATGATTGTAACGAATCTTTGATCGTAATCGTTCATTTTGCTCATAATTATAACTTTTGGGTTTTTTTTTTAAATTTTATAGTATGTACTAGGCAATTAGTCCAAGCACTAATCTAATTATTTTAATGAATTTTTTTTATTTAGAACACCAGTATATTCACATGATTTTAAATGCGCAGCGGTACGGGAATTTTTCGACGACTAAAAATATTTTAGTCGTTTATTGTGTGTGACCATAGCGAGGGAAGCTCTATCGCTAGTTAATATAGTAAAATAATGAGGGATATTTTTGTTCCAGTTGCGATGGTGGTGGAGCAGGGTAGTCAAATAGAAATACTGGAAAATATACTGCTTGAGGGGACTTCCACTTCAACAAACGCTTTGAATGCACCAACTTTCCCAACATCACCTACGGTTCATCTTCCACTTATCTCTCCCGGTAGTACGCAAACTGAAAAACCTTATCAAATAGCACACCACGCAAGAACAAACTGGAAGACCATAAAAGTTAAGAAATGAAAATGATCGTTTGAAAATGAAAATGAAAAACTCCAATGGCATTTCAAAAATTATCTGATGAGGAAAATCTAAATGTATCTTTGGAACAATACCAATCTCTTACTTACAAATTTTGTCCTAAAGATTTGGCTGATTTTATAAACACACAAATTTTATTAATACAAAACATCCTAAAGGGCGTCGATATTCTTTGGAATTTAAAAACAAGTGTTTGGAATTATATTTTGCTGGTCCCAACATTTATAAAACAAAACTAATGCAGCAATTTTGTTTACCTTCACCATCAACACTTCTTAAGTTACTAAGAAATTTGAAGATGTTTCCAGGATTACAAAATGTGCAATTATTCGAAATGCTGAAAATGAAAGTGCAAGGATACACGCAAGAAGATCGAGTTTGTTTGCTTTGCCTTGACGAAGTTAGTATTAAGGCTAATTTATTCTACAGCATTGGTAGTGACTATATAGTTGGTTTTGAAGACAATGGTGTAGATGTACGAAAATTTAAAGCTGCAAAATCAGCTATGGTATTTATGATTAGAGGGATAAAAAGTAATTGGAAACAACCACTTATTTATTTATTTATTTTCTACAATTCTACCTGTCCTGCAATTGATCTTCAATCTTATATTTTCACTCTAATACAAAAATTAGAGGATATAGATTTAAAAGTTTGTCTTGTTATAAGCGACATGGGTTCCAATAATGTAGAATTAACTAAAAATTTGCGAATTACACCAGAAAATCCTTTCTTTTTGTTTTGTCATAGAAAAATAGTATTTATGTTTGATACACCCCATCTTATCAAAACTGTACGGAATAATTTGCTAAAACATAATTTCAAAAATGAATTAGGAGAATTTATTTCTTGGAAATATTTAGAAGAGTTTTATCTTCACGATAAACAATATTCAGTGAGAGCGGCACCTAAATGAACAGACGTGCATATTAATCCGAACAGTTTTGACAAGATGAAGGTGAAATATGCGACTAAACTTTTCAGTAACACTGTCGCTACAGGTTTAAATCTGTACGTACGATTTGGAGTTATAAGCTCAAAGGCTACTGCAACAGCACGATTTATTGAATTACTGGATAAACATTTCGATATTCTAAATTCATCTAATATATACAGTTGTAAACAATTTCACTGTTTTAAAGGAGAAAAGTTTCAAATCGATTTTCTAAATGAATGTTTCAGTTTTTTTAAAAACCTTAAAGTTGTAAACAGACATAATGTGGATGTTACGAAAAGAATAGTTTTTGAATTGTTTTCAAATTACAATAAATGGATTGATGCAATTATGGGAGCTGTTGTCGGTAGAAAATGGATTTAATTTTTTACTAACCAGAAGGTTGAACCAAGATAGTCTTGAAAACTGTTTTGGATCTGTCCGGCAACAGAACGGTAATTGTATAAATCCAATTCCTGTACAGTTCCAGAATAGTTTTAAAAACTTTTATGTGTTAAATTATTAAATTACAATACAGGGACTTGTGAGGGTGATAGTGATGCTATGTTACTGAAATTGGGCAACATTGTAGAACATGTTGATTTAATCATACAACAGCCATCATTAATTAAAGAACCACCAGTTCCAACTGATTACCAAAAAAATCATATTTTATAAGAAAATTTTCAAAGATATGTTTGTGGTTATCTGATAAAGAAATGTTTGAACATTCATTCTTGTCTAATTTGGCAAAATTATTCCCACACAATTAAAGATGTACAAGATAGTAACCTATATTGCCATTTCAGAGCATATGATATGGCGGAAACTAATTTTGGCAGCTTATTAATGCCAGGGGATGATTTTGTTCATTTTGTTACAAAATTGGAAATTTTATTTCAGCACCATTTTTTGAGTATTTCAACACAAAATCGTTGTGTTCAAAATTTATTAGAATTAAGTACTTTTTTAGAATTTAGTCACCCGCGTGAAAACTTTCCTCGTTTGTATTTAAAGAAATTATATTTTAGATTAAGAATTTTTTATACACTCAAAGATGTGAATCGTAATTTTAAGTCTCCCACAAATAAAAACAAAACAATTATTTGGAAAAACGAATAAAAATTTATATTATATAAACATGTTTTTATTCTTTAGAAATATCTAATTTATCATAAAGAATATTAAAATTTTTAAAATACGCCTCTGTTTACATTCTTCCTTTTATTACGGGCCTGCAATTAATCTAAAAATATGGCTGCCACAAGTTGACCTTGTCTTGCTTATAATATAGGAAACATTGCTGAGTGCTTTTACTGTATTTATTATTATACGCACACCATGTGCGGCTATTTAGGCGAATGCTGGAGTAGTATTTTCCCCCTCAAAACCCTAACTCCGTTCCTTCCGATCCAATCCTGACTTCACCCATACTTAATCCCACTATGCATATGTATGTATGTATGCTGGGAATCCATGATAGTGGCTGAAGGAGCTTGGGAAGCTCCACCAGTCCGCCCTCTCACTGGGAGAGGGAATGAAATACGTGACCTTACCTTCCTTTCCATGCACTTATCTTTTAATATACTATAAACTTGTGTCTAGATCTCGCCCCACAAACACAAAAAAATACAGTAAAGACAAAATGAAATATAAAAATAGACAGAACGATTACAATTATTAGTATAAATATAATGTAAATGTAAATAAAACCATAACCTAATCCTAATGACGATCTAAAAATAACAGCTAATTAAAGTTCAAAATATTTACATTACCTACATACTAAGAATAAAAGCTTAGTAGGTATTATATATACCTGTTTATATAAGAACTAAAAATTTAATGGTGTGTAGTTGTTTGTGTTGGACACTTGCTATGTTTGAACCGTGTCTTGATGTAGTGTAGTTAGTGGGAGATTTGAAACGGCCATTTATTGAAGGTTCCGAAATTTTAAAAAGGAAACACATTGTAGAATGTGGGGTTATTAAGAATAATTTTAATGAAACTTTAGTTGTGGCATTGTGTTTGCAAACTGGCAATTTATTTGGAACGCTACATGAAATTAATGTGCATATTTTAAAACATAATTTACAAAAAGTACTAAAACATCATGTACACATGCAAAGCTGGAACTGGCAAGTGCAAACGTGTCGTATCAGTCTCCATGTATTTGAATAGGCAAGTGCTGTAAAAAATGTATTTCAAGCTACATTATTTAATGTATAGGGTTCCAACAAGTGCATTAGAGGATTTATCCTGCACAGATTCAATGCAGCAGTGGGGTAAGATAAAGGGCGGCATTAAAACCACCTATAATCCAGCACCTGTAACCAGCTTCTAAAAGTGCTGCAATTACTTTTGGAAGGTTAGTATCAATGCTAATTAATTGAGAGATACTTATGTAACAGTTATGTATGGAAAGTTCTCTTACCATTGAAAAGTTATGTGTTGAAATGTACTTATTTGTGTTATAGGAAGCCCTGACTGCAATCTAGCACTGCATAAGAAACTATGTTTCAATGAATCTGAACTGAACACAAGCTGTATCAGGATACAATAATCTACATGGAAATAATACATTTGATCATTTACAAGATCTACAAGCTGAATTAACTGACATGTTATTATCAGAAAATACTCTAAAATTTAATCTAAGGCATTGGACGAATAATTTCTTCAAGAGTGTTGTCTGCTAAATTGTTTAAAAAAACTACATAAATGTCACTGTTGGCGAAGCCGTAGACATCTGTTTGAAAACTTTAAACCAAAATAGTGATTTATGGAAAAATCATAGAAAAGTTAGAATTACTGGCTCTGTGTGTTATTCATTATACACTTATATGAAGTCAAAAACTGTTAAACACAATTGGCTCAAAAAAATTAATGATATTGTTAATCGGACATTTATAGGGATTATGGATACTAGATATGGTAAAGCACATGAACCAATTGCTTTAAAAATCTATGTCACAAAACATTTAAAAAATGTAGGTTTAGTTATTAATGCATTGATTCCATGGCCCTAACGGCATTGATTTTGAAAATAAGAAACTCGTAGAAATTGTGTATTAAAGCGGGGAAAACTATGCAGGGTTTCCTAATCCTAACAGGATCACTTTATGAATGATCTCAGGAAAACCATTCGTCTGGGAGGCTTTATCATCACAAACTTCTTGTTGCAAAGGCTTGGCTGAATTATGAAGCAAAATAAGAGCTTCAGCAGCAGATAATTGAGTTTCCAGGTTATCATCCGTAGTGTGATTTAAACCAAAACTACCAGTTGAAACTGTCATACTAGAATAACATTCATTTTAATTAAATACAATAAACATAAAATATGTTTACATCGGTTGTTCAGATGTACCCTCTGCTGCGTGCTGACATCTTTCAAAGCACTTTTTCCTCAATTCACACATTCGTACTCTTTCAGGTAGTACGACATCACTCGAACGTGGAGGTAAATTTAGTGACGGTAACGAATTTCGTTTCAATCGGCGATGCTTTCCTACTGAAGGATCTATAAACATCAAAACTATATTAACATTCATACACATATGCAATGTATTATGAATAATTAAATGACTTTCGTACTTTCCAACTTGATCCAAACAAAATTATATGAGGTTAGCTGAACTATTTGTCAAATCATTGGATCAAACTTACCAAAATAAAAAAAATCGTCTTCCTTAAAATGTTTGCTGTTTCTAGGTTATTTTCAAATTTAAACCGTGCTGTCAAATTTAAATAAAATTATTGTTCAAATATCTGAGGATTTAGCATCCTAAAGGTCTTAAAAATCCCCATCCACTCGTATAAATAAACCCGAATTTCGTTTAAGGTCTGTTCGCACTTATTCTGGCATGTAAGTCCACCGAGTGTGGGTAGTCATATGATAAAAATATTTTGTACAACTGTAAACGATTATCAGAACCGACACCGGGTCAACAAAATTTCGTTTTGGATCTGTTTTACAAATTAATTATATCAATAATTTTCAATAAGAAACGAATTAGCTAGCAGTAGGCAGTGCCCGAATGAAGTGTAATAAATTTGGTTAATTGCGGAGGATCGTTTTTAGCCGACAGATCTCACTGCGTCAAAAGAGTAATTTGGTTATCGAAACCACTTATAAATAACTGATTTTGTCATAAATAAATACACAATATTGGCTGTTAAAATGATATTTATTATTAGTTAATAATATAACCGATTTTAAAATCTCATATATATATATATATATATATATATATATATATATATATATATATATATATATATATATATATATATATATGTTCCTCAGCTCTTTTTTGAACGTCCTACCTCTGGCTCATTTCCTTTTCAGCATGTGAAATACACTTTTACCACAGTTCTCCAGTTACTTGGTTTAATGAATCCTTCCATAGCGATAAAGCATTCTCGCCGCTGAAGCCCTGTCTTCCAACGTTTTTGTTGTAATACTGTTTACAATTTGCCCATATTAACACGATAGGGTTGAATTGGCAGTGATACGGAGGTAAACGTAAAATTTGATGTCCCCATTGATGAGCGATTTCATCAATTGCACATATCTTTGGAATTTGTGATTCTTGGTAATTTGTAATAATTCCACTTTCAGCATATCATTCGAATGAGGAATGTTGTGTTTTCTTAAAAATTGAAGATCTTCTTTCTTCCAATTACTTGAAGGTAATTTTTCTACTAATGTAGAATGATAACTGGCATTGTCAAGAATTATAAAACTTGGTTTTTCTAACTTTCGTAAAAGCTGTTCATGAAACCATTTTTGAAATAAATCAGCGTTCATATTATCGTGGTAGTCTGCTGTCTTACTTTTACTGGAAAATACCAATGATGAATTAAGTATAAAACCATACTTGTTGCCAGCACTCAGTACGATAAAACTAAAATTTATTCGGTTAAAAAGATTTTTAACAAATCGGACTATTTTAATTACCAATTCCCTTCTCCTAGTGGTTTGTTTTTTGTGCTTTTCAAATCATTATCATGCCATGATTTTCGAACGCTTCCTCGACTAAAAATCCACATCTCATCCAAAAAGACAGGATCGTAACTAATTTCACAACTTTTATTAGTAAAATATTTTCGCAAAAATGTTGCTCGAGCAGCATCAATATGAACCTGATCCATTAAACGCCTTCTTCCATCGTCAACTTTGAATTCAAAACCAATTTTGTGTAACAATTGTTTCAAACTAGTTTTACTGAAGGTAAATATTTTATCTTCTTTAAGTTCAATTTGGAGTTTTCCGATAGTAATATATGAGCCTAAAATTAAACAGTGGTTAACTCCATTTCAACAATAATTTCTGAATTATTTACCAGTTGCATGCATGGTGTAAATTTTTCGTTTCAAAACGTCTTTCACGTATTCGTCGACATCCTCTGGCTTCAAACGCAGCCTATGTTTTTGCGGTGAATCCGGCACCGATTTCCCAGATTCTAAAGCGAGAGCCATTCTTGCCTTTATCCGAGTTACGGTTTTCTCGGAAATGCCGCATGCGAGAGCAGTTCTCTGCAACATAATATTACATAAATATAAATTTAAATAGTGAAAATTATTAGCGTACCTGGATAATGGAAGTTAAAGGTAAACTTGCCCCCCGTTATCGCGTTCCATCTCGAAATAATGCAGTATATTCATTAACATTACTTGAGTTTGGCTTTTCAAAGATTTACCTTTTAATGACATCATTATTTGCTGCAAAATAAATAAATGCATTCAATCAATTGGAAATACGTTTTGCATTAAAAACTTACCTCGTAATAGTGAATATTAATAATAATAGTTTTGAAAAAAACTGTTGTTTACAAATGCAATGGAAACTAATAAATTACGAAGCGAAAGATAAATTATTATAACTACAAAACACGATGCGATTATACCAAATGAAATGATTTGGGGTTAAATAGCCAAGAAGACATCTGACAGCGTCATGCGCTTTGACTTTAGAATAGACATACGTTTTTAAGTCCTGCATTTAAAATATATAGCAGACGTATATTATATAACCCGTCTTTCTTTAAGTGGGAACTTCGCACTAAGATAAATGGAAACAGATGCATTTCACAGTAATAATTATATTTCCATTCTCGAGCCTGCCATGAGACACCTCTCCCCGGCGCTACTATATTCGTGATTGGTTTACCAATTTTTAATAGTATCTTCCAATGATTTTTCATTTAGTAATTGTACGGAAATGAGTGCAATGATACACTTTTGTTTTTACGGTTTATGCACTGAGGTACTGAACACATGTTACTATTATATATCCGCATAATTGTTCATAAATAAAAAACAATACAACATGTATAGTATAAAATTTAAAAAGAAAAAAGTAGATATGCGAATGTTATATTACCGTGGTTGGCGTATAAGTGATCGCCGTTTGCAAGCTTTACATTTATCCACCAGGGCGGTGACTCTTTCGTTTGGAAACGCGAATAAACATCCCAAATTGATTAGTTTAGTTGTTGGTTGCCATATAAACCTACCGAGATACCAATATCCTAATAAATTTAATTGTAAATTAATATCCTTGAAAACCATTCATAATGTCTATCACTCAAATCATTTGTTCGATATCTTAAATTTTCAAAAACTATTATCATTTGCTGAAGAAGATCTATTATCGAAAAGTTTAAAAAGCTAAGTATCTTAAGGCGGCTAAGGAGAGCTCTGCAATTCATATTGCTAAAATGGCCATTTTGGACGTAATCATCTGATAAAGAAAAAAAACTATGCGTAGCACAAATTCTATGTAGTATAGTGATCAATTAATGTAAACCTTCTGGTTTCAAATTAAATATTTAGGTTACAATCTTGGTCGAAAGTTTCGTAAAAGTAGTAGCTCTCCTTAGGAACTTTCGACCAAGATTGTAACTTAAATATTGAATTTGTAACCAAAAGGTTTACATGAATTGCTCACTATACGACGTAGAATTTGTCCTACGCATAGTTTTTTTTTTCTTTATTAGATGATTACGTCCAAAATGGCCATTATATGGACATTTTAGCAATATGAATTGCAGAGCTCTCCTTAGCCGCCTTAAACTAGAAAAGATTTAGAAAATATGAAAATGTAAACTTTCACCATTATTGTACACAATAAAATACTTATCTTTTTTGGGTTTTTTTAATGATGTATGTTTATATTATACAATCTAAATGTTTCGATAATAATTCAGTTATCGTCAGTAATGATATCTATTAAAATTGTTAAAGATGTTGAAACAATTTTTCAACTTTCATAAAATTATTTCAACATCTTTAAAAATTTTAATAAATATTACTAGTGACGAAGGTAACTGTAAGTTTTATCGAAATGTTTAGATTATATAATATAAAAATACACCATTAAAAAAAAACAAAAATGACGTTATGTTATAAGCTAAAAACGAAAGACGTGGTCGTAACTGAACTATTACACCACAAAACACCCCCGCGGTTGATTTTGATTTATTCCTTTTATATCCAAGTTTTTTTTCTTGTTTAAGGTAGAATTATAGGGGATAATAAACACAGCCATCTCAGAACTTATTTATTTATAATTACTCCACTTAAAGACGAATACATGACATTCAATCCATGAACATTGCGTATCCAGCGATTCAAATTTCCTGGACATTTATGACGTAACTACTATAGGAGCTTACAGCGCCGCTCGAGTGTGAATATTTTGTTTACTTTTTCTTCTATGGCATGCATTCTCTCCATTGAGGTAGGAAGGGAGGGGATAATACCACCACAGAATACAGACACAGTTTAATGCTTTATACTGTGATACAGATAAATACAGAACGTACAGTCGCTGTATTTGATGTTCGCCGCGCAAGTATGGCCGACTTCAAATAAAAGTGGTAATCTCAATACTACCAAACTCAGGTTTTTTAAGTTTGCATTAACCTAGTCACGGTATTTCTATTTTTAGGGATAATATAAAAATGATTTAATCTTTTATAGTAATTTTTCAACATTGACTGCGTTTACGCCGCATCAACGTAGTGGATAGGTTCTATACGGTTTTTGCAGATCCGATTCAAATATGCAGCATAAATATTGCAGAATTGAAATTCGGTCAGATACAATACTTCAACTCAATCTAATAAATTTAGATTGAATTCAACGCATCTACTTGAAATAGTGCGTCAGATGGTATAAATGGAATTGAAGTCAAATTTTACTAAAATTGGCTGTATAAGTTTTCCAAACTGTTACATTAATGCAAGCTTATGCCAATGTTTTAATTTTCCAAATTTCACTAAATTATTTCAACATCTTTAATACTACTGCTGACGAAGATAACTGTAAATGTTATCAAAACGTTTCGATAGATTGTATAACTTTAATACAAAAATACACCATTAAAAACCAAAAAGATTTATTTTACAATTTCAATTCTAAAGTATCGTAAAAGTAAATGACCTAATTATAAATAATGAAGGTTTACAACTTTATTTTTTTTGCCTGTTTTTGCGAAACGAAATTCGTATTACAATGTTTTAGTGTATAAAATATTCAAAATCTTACAAACAAATTCAATAAGTAGTTTTTGGGGAAACTGGTACAGGGATAGGAAAATGAAATTTCTTGCAAAATATTTTTAATTTTTGTACCAACACCTCTTACTACGGATAATTGGGAAAATACATTACAAAATTCATAATCCAATTGATGTACGTACATATAAAAAAAATTGAAAGGCATTTTTAAATTGCCATATAAATCTCTATTTTTGTTAATGTAAGCCCACAAGTTACACAAAATTGTTTCATTACATAGTATTTCATTTTGTTCCTGTGAATATACTTCACATATGTTGCACATATGAGAGGCAATACATTTTTTAATTAAATATCCAGCAACATACTGATAGATACTGCGTTTTTCTCAGGCGTCATACTCCTTTGGATTTATTGATAATATGTCACCAAAAATATCATTCGATCTCTTTGGTAGTTCTTCAAAGCTTATAGTGTGTACATCTTCAGCTATAATTTAGTTAAACTAAACTAAAACTTCACTCAAGTCATCAGCACAGTTTGCTCTCCTCTTTGTGTTCAAAGTAGTTCAAACAAAATATTTTTTTGAATAAATTCCGAAATTGATTAGGTGTGGGATTGGTCGCATTGTCACCTTGAAATCTCAAATTGCCAAAGAAATTTTCCAATGCATCCTGATTTAGGAAGCGAGTACATATAAATTGTGTGTTTAACAATTTCAGGTCATCCCACAACATTAACAGTCCCGAAATTGTAATGAGCCAACCGTTTAAAAACTTCATAGATGATGTTATATCCTTTGTACCTTTTAAGACTTTTAACTTTCTAAACAAGTCCCTCATTTTTATTAGATGTTCAGTCTGCTCACTACTTCCTATAAAAGGTCGATTTAAACATTTGCTAGCCTGAAAGGTCACAGAATTTAATATATCGAACAATTTATCCATGTCAGTTATAAATATTGAGGTATAGATTGCTTCCGCACGCAGAAAACTAAAACTTAAAGTAATTCCAAAGCAGTGGCTGTGCTGTTGCTGAAAATTTGTGCAGGTAAATTCACTTTCATTTTTTGGGAATTGTTTGGATTTAAATGAATTTCTGACGACTTTGGTGCCAGTTTATTCATTCGACCCTTATCAAATTCAAATACACTGTCTGAATAGTTTGTTAGTAATGTTACAATTGATTTGAAAATTGTATTTAAAAAAATTGTTCCTAGTCGATTTGAGAAGATGGGGAGTGTCAAATAAAAAATAAGTTTTGTGATCTCCGACGTTGAAAAAGGGTTGTTCTACAGTTACACCAACTTCTTTAGCAAATTTATAAAAATTTGATCCCTGGTCTGACACAAGTGCTAATACGTTGATACCAACCTCTTTTAATTTGGCAATCATTGTAGACACAATTTGTTTTAAATATTCCACTTCACATGAATTATTCACAAAAAAGTATCCCACTGGTTGTTTCTTATTATATTGGATTCCTCTAACCATTATTGCTAGAGCAGAATTAGCTGGTTCACAGAGTTTCTTCTCATCGTTCTGGTGAAATCCTATTATGTAGTCTCTTGATGTATTATAAAATAAATGACTTGTTAGAGACATTTCATCAATACACATAACACACTGCTTTGGAATGTCATTTAACTGTTTGGCTTTCAGCGCAATTATTTGAAATACAAAGTCAGTGATGCCCTCCGAAATATCCCACCCATTAGTCATACGTGTCAAAGTTGTTCTATGTGGTAAATGCATTATCGTTCATAAAAACCTATATACACGGGGTCCCAAACGATAAACAGTCAATGAAAATTGTTTCAATGCGTTAGAGTACCTATAACCTCTAGGATTTTTAGATAACAGGTGCAATTGTGTGATAATAAACGTGGATAATGTGTCATTGAAAGTACTTTTGCAAAAGTGTATAAAAGCTTCTTTACTGATTGTTTCCGGTTCAGAACTACTCCCTGCTTCAAAAGTTGTTGATAAACGATCTCACTTTCGTTTCAGTGATCGTATTTCCAATTGGAGCTTACGCTTGCGGGGAGTGGATGATGATAATTTCGGTGAAGTCTCGATAGACTGGTGGTCACCTACAAAAAATTGAAATCAGAGTACGAAATTGAAACTTAACTGCATATTCAGAATACAAAAATTTATTGTCTTATGATTGCATTCAGAATATTTTCCCTTTTATATTTTACTTACAACCAGATGTATTAGTCGTATTATGTTCTGGAGAATGTTCTTCATGTAGAGTATTGCTAGAACATTCGGTTAAAGGGAATTCAGCACTTCTGGACTGTGTTGGAGATACTGTTGTTGAAGTGCCTACTCCTTAAAACATACTAAATATAAATCCAAAATTAGGAACAAAAATTTCAATTACCTTTTAAACCAACTCCTTCTTCAAATATGTCAGGCTCAGCATCTTTTTTTAGTCTAGTGACAGACAAACCTGCAAGCATTTTTGAAGAAAAATGCTCACTGCATACTCTTTCTAGCAATAAATTCTGGATCTTGTAAACACTGCAGTAGTTCACCATGATTAATTTAATTAACTTCTAGTCTCTCTAGTCTCAAATCTAATATATTTTGGCAAGTTATAACTGTGCTACACACACGAAATGTTTAACCTAAAACTAGTAAACTTGCACTTGTTAACTATATAAATACTAGATAACACCAAATTAAATATTTACAGATCGGAATTTAATAAAATTAGGCTAAATATATTTAAAAACAAGCAACGTATAAGTGAAACAATCGACAAAAACTTGCTACAGCTGTTCAACGAATAATAAAAATAACAGTGCCATATATGCGCGCCGAAGCAGAAATTTTTCAGAGTGCACGTTCTGTATTCTGTGATACCACTTCATCCGATACAAAAACGTCCGTGGTAATAACTATGAAATGGTGTAAGGGTACTCATATAACTTATTTTTAATTGTCGTTTTAAATTGTGAAATAAGTAAATGTATTGCAAATTTAGGAAATGTTTTGTTTTCTTGTCACAAAACTTCAACTAACGTTAGGACCTATTTTTATTAATTCTTTAAAACCAAATGGATGGCAGTCAAACTAGAGACAGCTGATGTAGTTTTTGAAATGGCAAGCATTATAACAAATAAAAACGTTCCCTCTCTCTTGAAAGCTAACTTAAACAGATAAAATTTTTTGCTTATGGTAAAAAAGGTAACATAATAAACAAAATTTGGGCATCTATAAAAAAAGGTAAGTTTGCACCACAGCCTAGCCCAGCAGCACAGAGCTATTTTCTTTATAAGTGAGAAAGTTGTACTTTAATACTACATGTAAACTTAGTAAATAACACAACAGCTGTATTTATTTGTACATTTAATAAATCAAAATATCTACTGATTAATTTCAGCGTAAAATATCACTAGCACACTTAAAGCTTGATGATAGTAATTGATACGTAAAACTATACATAAAATACAACCTATTGTAGTTAAAAAAAATTTTTAATTACGAGCCCAGTCGCATTTGAATTGGACCAAAACTATTATTTTCGTAATGTAGAATTTATTAAACTATTATAAATTCAACAGATAAGATAAAATTTATATGATACCATGTGGTTTTACCAATTAATCAACAATATCTAATACCTATATGAACTACAATAATTGAAGACATAAGTGGATAAAGGTGTCATATCACATTTTATAGTTCTGAATAAATTAACAAAACAGGTTTTGATATATAACTTTTTTATTATGTTTTTGATTGAAATACAGGATTTCCTTTTATTTTTTGTCTTGGGATTGCCCGCATTTTGATATAAGACTTCTTGATAGTACCATCTATAGTCGGGATCAATAAATTTGAGTTGGTCTCCTAAATTGGACATTTTTTCAGTTGTTAGACCTCCACATTTGGGCAACTGTCTTAATGTAACCATTCCAACTTCTCTGGTGCCTTTCTTATGCAAATCCACTAGCAAATATGTAGTGTTAGGATCTAAACTGCTTTTATAAAAATAGTACCCAAATCTCTCAACGTGTATCCACTTAACATTGTCCCGTAAATTGATTTTGCCGGAAATTATATTAGAGTTGAAATACTTCCAGAACAACACAGTGCGCACAAACCAATATTGGTCACAATTCGACAATTTACCGTCGCGTGCGCAATTCATAGGCGTAGAAATTTTAAGTAGTTTATTTACATTTTGGTGCACGCTTGAGTTACAGGTTATATTTCTAACTTTTACATTTTCTTTCATTAAACAGTTCTTTGCAGAGCTCTTTTTGACCCTTCATGTATATTTGGGTAAGTTTGCAATATCTGTGCTTTAAGCGTAATTTACAAGTATGTTTTTTGTCTCTTTATAGTCACCAAACAATGGCAAACAAATCGAAACAGATCGGCGTTCGTGGAAACATTCCGCATAGTCAAGCTCGAGAAATTGTTGCAAACGTCATAGAATTCATGACAAAAGAAGCCAAGGAGGAGTGGCAATCCCTTTGTCAAACTTTAAGGAGAGAATTTTAGCTGCTACGAAGATAGGTGAATTCACTTATCGTAAAGTTATATCAGATATGAAGGAAATTTCGCAAGGCAAAGCAACAAAGTTTTCTTCACCTAGAAAAAATAAAAACAGACCAAACCCTAAAAGTAATTTGTATCAGGGGGAATTGGAGCAGATAAAATCCATTATACATAATTTTTATATTATTGAAAAGAGAGTGCCTACGTTAAAAGGTAATGAAGGAATTTTTACATGGTAAATCGATAATGCATCATATCACAATATGGTAATAAATAAAGATCCAACATCCATGACCAAAAAGGACGATATGATTATGTGGCTTCGTCAACATTCAATTATGCATGATCCCCTTTCAACAAAATCTGTGTTGTGTGCAATAATCAAGGAGCATAAGTCAAAGTGCAAACAGTATATTTTAGATACTGAATTAGCAAAACATGACCATATAGTGCTTAGACTTCCTCCGTATCATCCAGAAATAAACCCAATTGAGAAAATATGGGCTGCAGTGAAGCAGTACGTTGCATCTAGAAATACTACCTTTAAATTAAAGGATGTAATAAAATTAGCTGAAGAAAAATTTGCCACGATAACTCCTGAAGATTGGGCAAACATATGTACACATGTTGATAAAGTAGTTGAAGAATACAAGTACAAAGAACACATGTTTGACAAATCATATGATGATTTTAGATTCGTTGTGAATACAGGCGATTCAGATTAATCTACTGAAGAATCTTCCGATGACGAAGATGAGGGGGATCTTGGAATTTCTGTATTGCCTGACTCTGACTTTCAACACGCAGGACCGAGCGCAGAATAAAATAATTTATTAGGGAATATTATAATTTACACACATTATAGGTACTTTGCAACTTGTTCAGTTCCCACAATTAAACACACCTTATATCGTGATCTATTTAATGTTTTATGAATTTTATAAAACTAAGGTGAATGTGTAGTTTCAACCAAAATGAAGTGTGTTGATTCACTTGTTTAAACCCTAAAACAAAATCTATCATTTCTTAATTGTTTTTGTATGTATTTATGATAACCTATTTACCAGAATTTTACATTAGGTATACTAAAAATGAACTTTAGCAATTGTAATTTCCTATGATTAGATTTTTGTCATAAGTTGTTTTGTGGCATAATTTTAGTGAAAGATTTAATTATAATTCTCAATTGATTTTTGTGAGTTAGCATTTTATATTTCCGTAAATATTTAAGTGTTCATTTTATATTCTGTTTGTGAATAAATTTAAAAAAAATTTTAAAATAATTTACTCCTAAACCAAAGTAATAAGTAATCGCATTCAAACTAATAAGAATCTGGTGTGGTTACTCCTTGTTCCTTTACTACTTGTTATTAATTTGAAAGCTTTTGTTATACACATCTACGTTTTAATTAATGTGAATTCGTTTACATAGTTTTCTAAAATACAATATGCTTTTTTGGGGGCGTTTCAAATAGTATATTTAGTTTATTAAGTTTCAACACATTCGACATACTATTAAACTGTCCCTCAAAGAGCCGAATATTAAGGTTTTCTTTCATGCTTTGCGGGTACATGTATCATTTTACAGTAGTTATAGTAGGATAAATTATAAGATTGTACTTTTAATCTATAGATCATTTTGTTATTCTGTAAATAAAGTTATTCAGCAGATATTGTTGATGACAAGTATTCAAGGAGCTCCAAAACAAAACTGCGCCTATTTGTAATCGTGTAAACTAAGCTATAATTGCTAAATTTCACAAAACATAGTCTTATATAAATTATCGCTTGGTTTAACTTCAATTTGTAACATTTCTGTTTAACCCCATAACCCATTTATGAAATTTTCGTGCAACGCCACTGGCAAACCAGCTGATTTTCGCGCAGCTTTTCATGACTCATCGTGTTCTGAAAGTATTTCTACTTTAGGACTAAATCTGCAATCAACATGGCGGATACCAGGGTCGGGTCAAATTAAAATTAATAAAGTAACAGTGATAAATGAAAACAAAGTTTTTTTAAATCATGGCGTACGGCCCTGTAACATTCTACGCAGAGCACAAGTCATCACTATAATTTATAAAATTCAAATAATGTCACTATATACTTTACACAACACAAGCGGAAGCGACGTAAATCTGCTAAAAATATGGCCGAAACCAACCCTTGGACGCTTTTCGACATCACATGTCTCCCCTCCCTTCCTATCACTATAATTCTTTCCACTTCCATAACTCTGATAAACGTCATGTGAACCTGGGATTCCTCCGAAATCACCTACCTGTTTGATTTCATGCATAGTATTTTCCTTCTAAAATTGGAGGCATAAAATGTTTTTGTGACTAGAGATTCAATCTAGTCAATCGTAATTAAATCACAGTAAAAGTGAGATTTGTAGTGTAATAAATATGGCAAATTGTAATGTTAGAATGGATTCTATGGCTCAGGTTGGAGTAACACCAAATCATTCTCAACATGCAATGAATATAAGAACTGTTTGTGATATAGAAAAAGAATTAGATATGATGGAAAAGGTAATACTTGTGGTTATACGATGTTAGCATATAAATATACTTGTTCAATTTTTGGTAGCCTTATTCATCATTATGCTTAATATGTCACTCAAACTAGTGCAATACCATGCTTCCAATGGTTTATGTACGACAGTTAATGTATGTTTTGACGGATACGCTATGATGAATTTTAACAAAATTATGGACATTTCAGATTTTCTTTTAACATTACCATTATTTCATTTTAGGTTTCACTAATTTTTTTGCTTTATGATGATGTTGAAGTTGCTCGTCAACATTTATTTCAGTTACAAAATGGTGCAACTTTAGAAGTTATTGTAGAATGGGCATCATATGCAATCAAAGTAGGTGGTAACTGGCAAGATAAATTACTGGAGTCTTTAGCAATAGTCCAAAACTTTCATGTGATCCATAAATTAGGTATGTTTTTGCAGGAATGAAACATATGCATCTAGACTTTGTAAAAATTAAATTGGATTAACCCTTTGATTATATATACTACATGAATAGCAAAAAAAAAGAATGGTCAGGGTGTAAACTACATGTAATCAAAGAAGGTAACTTACAGTTTTAGTAAACATTTACCCTAATACCATTATTATTTTTCATTTTTAACATTTACACATGATGTCTGTACCTGCGTAATTTAATTTCATGCAAACTTACGTTCATCTCATTTCCTTTCTCTGAACATGGTATGTATTCTTCTATCATGAAGAATGTGCTATCCACATAATATATATAATCAAAGAATTATCCTGATCACACCAAATTATCATAGATCACATTAATTACTACTGTAATAATTTGAAGTGATCTGATTAAACTAGTTTAATTTCAGTAAATGCCTTAGGTATGTGATTTTAACTTAGAATAAATTTGTAGGTTATAACAAAAATGAAATTTGTGACAGATTTTTGCCAAGGAATTCTGAAACATCTCTCTTTATTGATCGTTATAAGAAGAAATTATACCATATTTGTGATAAAATGACAAATGCTCAAATGGAAACATTTCTGAAACATGTAAAGGATGATTTCAATAGAAAAAATTTAGTATTTGAAGATTTTCCTATACCGTATATGGAAATGTTTCTTGTATATTGGACATCTATTAAATACATATCACCTACTGACCTTAGTAATTTAAGCAAAGCTTTTAAAGTAATGGAAATGTATGATATATCTGAAAGTTTAACTAAACCAAAATTCACAAATAATCTAGTGAGGTCAACTAATTATACTGATAACAGTAATAATAACAATGCTCAACTACATTCAAGGTTAGCTTGTATAGATCCAGAACATACATGGAATAATTACGAAAATCAAATATATCACATAGATCGTAACTGTCCAGGAATTTGTCTAATCATTAATCAGGAGGTATTTTATATAGAACCAGATCCTCAACTTTCTGTATGTGAGTATATAAAATTATAACAAATTAATTACTTTATGAATTTTTAGAGTCTTTTACCTACTTGTGATTTGCCATTGGGACGTAGAGATGGCACCAATGTTGATCGTGATAGTTTGAAAGACACATTTGAAATGTTAGGATATAGCATAGTAATAAGAGAAAATTTAACACACGACGAAATTTTAGAGGTAGTTACCGAAACTGTAAATATGGTTAGAAATCATTCCAGTCTAATTGTATGCATTTTATCCCATGGGCTTGAAGGTATTACTGTTACTTTGGTGTATTTACTAATAGTATTTCATAAATATCAATAATGGCCTCCTGTTGTAAATGGCATAATTATGAATCAAAACTTGGGTTCTGCAGTAAAAAATCAATTAAAACAATTTAAGTTATATTTTCGTTTAATACAATAATTTGTTACTTCTTTTCCTTAGCGTTCTTTGTTGTTGAACAACAGATATACAAAAATTGTGAATTGTATTGCAAACTATTATGAAAATGCAAACTCTCGTGATTATTAAAATCCTTATTTTTTGGGGATCACATTTAAAAAAATTAATCAAGGTGTTAAACTTATTCATCTCATTTTATTTATTTATTTACTTCATAAATTTGTTTAGCAAGTTAACCTACATACGTATATCTAGGTATAAAAGATTATGCAATCAATATTTTGTTCACTATTGCTAAATTGACTATTACCTATTTTTACATTTGAAAAAGTTTCTCCGCAGTCGGTCATGATGTCTGTGTAGGTGTGTGGGTGAGTGCGAGTATGTAGATGTCGCAATTTTTCATTCCCTGGCTTTTCGATTGAATTGCCATGACAAAAAATATATATATATATATATATATATATATATATATATATATATGCAATACATAAGTGATTTTTTTATCCAATAAATAATATAGTACTAGCATACAAAATGTATTTACATTTACACAAAACAACAAACGTACATGGTAACAAAATTAATTATCACAGTTAAAATCCCTTAAAAATAATCTTTCGAAATTATAAAATGTGTAATTTATAAGATGTCTGTTAATGACTGATTTAAATTTCCCCATAGGCAAATTTTTTATTCTTTGTGGTAAGAAATAATAAAATTAGTGCACAGAAAATTAGCATCATTGTGAGATTAAGGCATGCATAAATTCGATACTTATATTACTTTTACGTGTCGTAATAATAAACTTTACTCCCTGATTGAATGCTCCACTGAAGCTATACGAATAGCGATTTATTTGCAAAAAAGTTTAATTCCCATCTAGGATCTAACACTTATGAATACATTAAATTAAATAAGTTGATGCCTAATTGGATTTCACATTTGTCATTTGAAAGGTTAACAATTCCATCTGATTTATTTAAAAATCAAGTTTTTACTTTGGAAAAATGATTTAACTCATTTCATAAAAACAAACGCATTAGATCTGGTAACAGAATTGTCAAAGGAACAGCTGATTATATAATTAAAAAATTCAATTAGTATAGACCTGCAATCAGATATAGCAACAGAATATGAGAATTAAATATTTAAATAATTTGAACAACATAAACAAACTATCTTTTAAACATAAATTTGATGATCATGATCCATTGCGGAAAAAGTTAAAAAGCTAATGGCTTAAATTACTATCATTTAAAATTTTGCTTTATTGTTTCTAAAAAATCAAAATTTTGTTCCTGTTGTGTTTCATAATAATTTAATTATACCATTTTGTTTATACCATGAAAAAACTGAACATAAGTTACAATTAGTTGTTATAAGTATGTAAGTTCACATTTTTATTTTAAAATATAATATCTGATACGATTATTTGTGTCAATTTAAAGTGAGTCGAGGCATTGTAACAGTGAATTGTACCAGTCTAGCATACCAATGTCGCTGTACGGAATGAGACAAACGGTAATGTATATGGACCGTGTGTACTAAATACCTAAAAATGCAAATATCTTTGAAACTGTTCGTTATCTATTTAGATAAGGTATACCTTTTTTTATCTCAAAAACATCAGGTTTCGTATTATAATAAAAAAATCCAATTTACTCCATTGGTGTAGAAATTAGGGATTAAAAGGTTGCAGTACTCCTTGCTTTCTACGCCACTGTACATAATAAAAACGTATTAATAAGCTAAAACCAATGTACTTTATATCTCTATTCATTACACCAAGAATGAGAAAAATACCATTTTTTGTTTTGGAGATATTTCAATAATCAACTTTTTTTTGTAACTTTAACATCATGTAAAACGAAGCGCTACTGGACATACGTTTATATGAAAGTTTTGTATTAAGATTGCTTAGTACTTATGTCGATTTAACGTAAATTACCTTAATACAAAAGATCCTAAGAGAGCCTGGGGCTCTTGGAAAATGGCGCCCTAACATCGGTTTAATTCAAATATCTTCAAAATGGTTTCCCTTTAAATGATTGAGTTCTGTACATTTATTTAGTGGAATATTCCCAATCGTGTGGCGTGTATATAATTTTTTAGTTGTACTCATAAGCGACTCGTATGGGCGGGGCAATAGACATAAGTTTTTTTTTTTTCAAAATATCGCAATTTTAACATAAAAGTTAAAAATTGCATAAAAGAATGGCCTGAAGTCGCTACGACGCACCGTTTTTGAAATAAATTGATTTGAACTTTTCATGTGTTAATCATACTTTTATAAAATTAACTAACGAATTCATTTACAATTATGAAAGATGGCTATGGAAAATAAACAAAATAACAATTGCGTGAACGTCAAAATAACTAGTATTAGAGATACTAGTTGAGGTTAAAGTGTCAAATAAGTTTTAAGTGCAAGTTTAAGTAAATACAAAAAGTTGAATATTGTTAGAATGATTTCGTTTAGTAACGAAGAATATGCCGATATGCATTTAATATACGGCGAAATGCAATGCAACAACATTCGGGCAGCAGCACGTAGATATGCAGATAAATTTACAGGTAGAAGACATCCTGCTCCTAAATCATCTACGCTTCTTCATCAAATAATTAGGGAAACTGGATCGGTAATTCCTAAACGTAATGAAACAGGAAGACATGCTGATGTAATGGAAGAATATCAGGATGATATTTTAATGGAAATTGATTACAATCCCGAAATAAGTGTAAGAAGGTTGGCTGCAATCTATCCCAATGTGTCAAAATCTTCTGTGTGGAACATTCTACATAAGGAAGACTTGTATCCTTTTCATTTCAAAAAAGTCCAGGCCTTGCAAGCAGGTGATTTTCCTGCTTGTGTTGATTTTTCCAATTGGATGCAAAATAAAGAGAATCAAGACCAAGATTATTTTTCTAATATTTTATTTTGTGATGAAGCCTCTTTTACAAAAGATGGAATTTTTAATATGTACAATGCACACTATTACTCCTATGTTGATGAAAACCCTCATGCGATAAGGGAAAGTAAACATCAGGAAAGGTTTAGCATTAATGTATGGATAGGTGTTCTTGGTGATAATTTGCTTGGACCTGTAGAATTGCCTAATCGTTTAAACGGCGAAGAATATCTCAACTTTCTACAAAATACTTTACCGGATTTATTAGATGATATTAATCTGAATATTCGGCGGAACTTGTGGTTTTTACATGATGGTTGTCCGGCTCACTATAGCAGAACTGTTCGTACTTTTTTAGATAACAATTACCGAGAGCGATGGATCGGAAGAGGCGGTCCGGTTGCTTGGCCAGCAAGGTCTCCAGATTTAAATCCTTGCGATTTTGTGTTTGGGGATATCTAAAATCAGTGGTTTATTCTCAACTAATAGAAACACGCGATCAGCTTTGGAAAAGAATTCAGGATGCCTGTGACAAATTTAGGAACAATAGGGGAATTTTTGCAAAAATTCGGCAATCTTTACATAAACGAATAAATTTGTGCATAGAAACGGATGGTCGTCATGTGGAGCATCTTTTGTAGATTCAGTTTTGTGTTTCATACTTTCAGTTGTCATTTTGAATTTTTTTTTTATTATTAATTGTGTCAGCAACATTTTTTGTATTAAAAACGATTATTTTTTACCCGAGTTTATTTCTTACTTTCTAAAGCAAAATTAATTTATGACATGAGAGCAGTTTGACGTTCACGCAATTGTTATTTCGTTTATTTTCCATATCCATCTTTCATAATTATAAATTAATTCGTTTGTTAATTTTATAAAAGTATGATTAACACATGAAAAGTTCAAATCGATTTAATTCGAAAACGGTGCATCGTAGCGACTTCAGACTTCTCTTATGAAAAAATCGAAATTTTTTAAATTTTATGTTAAAACTGCGAAATATTGAAACACAACAAAACTTGTGAATAACAATGTCTAATGTCCCGCCCAAACGAGCCACTTATGAGTACAACTAAAAAATCATATTCACGCCATACGATTGGGCATATTCCACTAAATAAATGTACAGAACGCATGATTTAAAGGGAAACCATTTTGAAGATATTTGAATTAAACCGATGTTAGGGCCTCATCTTCCAAGAGCTCCAGCTCTCTTAGGAAGTATTTTTGTATTAAGGTAATTTACGTTAAGTCGACATGAAATCAGCTCCAGAATCTGCAGTTTTCTTTTGTGAAAAGAGTTGTGGACACCCTGTGTATGTATGTATATATATATATATATATATATATATATATATATATATATATATATATATATATATATATTATATATATATATATATATAACAAGTAAGATAATGTAAACACTTTAATTCACGGTCAAGGTTACTTTTTTTAGTCAAAATATGCAATTCATACATCTAAAGGTGGGAAGCATTCATGCCCCATGTGGTGGGAGGTACCACCACCTTAATTAATTATTCTTAAACTTGGGTTTCTGAGGTCGATAAGGGCCGTCAATCACCCTTTCCTTATTCTTAATCCAATATTCTTCCTCTTGCCCTCAGTGTTATCATCGTATCAGATTAAGAGACCAAAATTAGAAAGATGGTTGTGGTTTCTAGGGTAAAAAATTACCGACTTAAAATCCTGTCCAGTTTGGATGTCCGGATGAGAGGGACCAAGCGAACTCGATCATCGAAAGTACTCACTTTCTGATACAGTATTCCTTGTATGCGCCAAAAACATCTATCATTTCCCTTTGATTGACTGCATCCTCATATCAATCATGCGTTGACCATCTTCTGTCTGCTGCTAAAGCAGATACTTGTAAAGTAGGCTTTTTGTACAGATCTAAACCGCAATTGACCTACAGACAATTATTTGTGTTATACACTGCGCAAATTCGACTTCATCTAGAATATTGTTCTCACCTCTGCGTTTGTGCTTTCTAATAGGCTCTCGATATCTTTGACCATACTCACAGAAGGGCGAGTAGGCTTATAAATTACTCTTCCTTAACTTAGCATAACACAACCGTTTCAACTCTTTCTTTGTACTACCGGTACTGCAGTGGTTATTGTTCTGCTAAATGCCAGTCTGATACCATCTTGGGCCACCTTTGCTAGGGATACTCTGTTTGCTCATTCACATCATCCATATTCAGTACAAAATTAATACACTTCTCTTTTGGCTAATTAAATTGTGTATTTTTTATTTATTTTTGTACAAATCTATACGTTTCGATAACATTACAGTGACAAATCAGGACACCATCTAACGGACGAAGGCTATCAATGAAAAATGTCATAATCAAAGAACAAATTTAACAAAAATTAATCAAACTGTGACGTAAGTGTAAAGTTGTGAAAAACTTTAATTTGAAATTGATAAAAGCATTCACAAATTGAATCTTGACATACCAATTAAAGATCTATACAAATCTAACAGACATAGTTTTTGGTTAATATAATTTTTAATTTTAACTACATTTGTTAAATTATTACAGTGCTATGGTAAATTAACATATCTACTTGGTAAAGCATTTACTTCAAGGCCTAAAAAATATACCAAAAGCTAAACTTAAGATGTGCTATTTATGTCATATAATGAATCGCTATCAATAAATAAAGTGGTATAATCTGCAAAAAGCACTTCTCATGTACCTTCAGGTAGCAGTTAGATAAATTGTTAATGTAAATTAGAAAGAACAAGGAATACCAACCAACTTTGATAGGTAACATGCTGAATTTACCTTTAAAATTTACAGCTTGATATCTCTTCTCTAAGTAAGAAGTTATTCACTGAAGCTGTGTGTGGAAAATGCAGTCAAAAGCCTTTAAAACAATTAAGAATATCAGAAACAAGCTTGCAGATTGCATTTATGGTTCCTTATTTTTACTGAGAATTACTAAATAAATTGTAAATACCAAAATATTCAGTTATTTGGGTAGCTTAACACCTAATTAGGTGTGCACTCTAAAACTTACAAAATGACTTTGTCACTAAGATTTCATTTAAA